>JAQQSS010000773.1:0-20561 GCA_028646465.1 Rhinoceros unicornis
GAAAACATAGCGGATAACTCTGACCAGGACATCAGCGGTCCTCAACTGGAGCTGTCCTTCCCCCAGGATGCATCTGGAAGCACGAGGGATGGGTTTTGGTTCTTGCTTTGTGTCGTCCTAATGGGTTTTGCCTCAGGGGTCCCAGAGATCCTGAACAGCCTGTCACATAGAGCTGTTTCCCTCCTGAAGTGTTACTGACATCTGGGTAGACAAGCACTGATCCAGATTAAATGAACTATGTGGTAGGAAAATGTTTTCCATGGATGTATAACAGGCAAAAGGTGGTACCCTCAATATGTAAGGAATATCGAGAAACCAATGTATACAAGGACTAAACTGTAAAAGAGTGGGAAAATCAGAAACATAGCCAATAAACACACCAAAAGTATACCCAACCTATTGGCACAGGTGGAGAAATATGTATGTAAAGCACAGGAAACAGTCGAGGAGATTACATACCAAATTTTACTACCAATAAGGAATAAAAGTTGGGAGATGGGGGGGCCAGCCTGGTGGCGCAGGCGGTTGGGTGCGCGCGCTCCGCTGCGGCAGCTCGGGGTTCGCCGGTTCGGATCCCGGGCGCGCACCGACGCACTGCTTGGTAAGCCATGCTGTGGCGGCGTCCCATATAAAGTAGAGGAAGATGGGCACGGATGTTAGCCCAGGGCCAGTCTTCCTCAGCAAAAAAGGGGAAGGATTGGCAGATGTTAGCTCAGGGCTGGTCCTCCTCACAAAAAAAAAAAAAAAAAAAAAAAAGTTGGGAGATAGGGGAGAAACGGGAGTTTTTACAATTTCTTAGTTTATGTATTTCTGTAGTGTTGTAATTTTTACAAAAGAGAACATATTCTACTCAAACAGATGTTTAAAATTTTAAAGAAATTATTAAAATGTTCAAAATGACTTCAGTTCAAGGATATTCATTAAAACATGAATGGAAAGAACCTCCCCACAGCTTTAAGAGTCTCCTATAACTTTTCTAATAGTTTACTATGTCAATTTTATTTCACGTTTAGATCCTAACTCATTGGAATTTACATTTGTGTGAGAGATGCAACAGAAGCTGACTTTCTCCTGTTCAAGCGGAAACCAACCATCCAGGCACCATTCATTGGGTAGGTCTGGCTTTCCCAGCTCACCTGCAATGCCTCCTTTCCCACCTGCTAGACCCTGACAACTACCGCTGCCTCTCAAGTGCCCTAGAGCGAGCGGGGTGAGCTCTGCAGCCTGGAATCCCTGTCTGCGAGAGGCGGCTACCAGCAGAGCCTCCTCCCAGGACAGCAGCAGGCATGCTGCACACAGAAGTGCTCAGGGGCTGTCTGCCGTGGAGCAGGAAACCACTCATGAGGAGCAGGCAGTGGGGGAGCCCTGAGCCCCAGGACTGACCTCGGCGGGTGGCAGCAGGCTGCTCAGGTAGGGAGGCCCCTCCCTTCAGCTCGTCCAGCTCCTCCTGCAGCGTGTGCACCTGGCTGTCGGCGGCTGCCCCTCTTCAGCTTGCTGTCCTTCTCCACCTGCTCCCGCAGGCGGCACCCGAGCTCCTGTTCCCCCAGGAGCAGAAGCAGTAGGAGACAGCAAGTCGAGAAGTTCTTGGGCCTCCAGTGTTGATAGGATGACCCCGCCGAGTGACATGGGGGTAGTGTCGCGGTGCTCGCCCTGCACAGCTTCTGCGCCTGGCTTTGGGGTGATGTCTGTTGGAGGGTGGAGGGGCTCTGGCAGGGTTTCTGAGGCATCATTGTGAATGATGAACTTGGGGGCTCTGGGCCAAGGTCTCATCAGGCCCCAGGCTGGTCCTGCTACAGCTGGGCTCCACATCTCTCTTCAGCCTCTTTCGGTCAACAGGCTCTCGAGGGACAGATGACTTCTCTCAAGTGTGCTCTGAGAAGAAACTGTAAGAAGGAAGCCAGCCAATAAATCTGCACACCTCAGATCCTGGGGGATAAAGTCACCCACGGGAATGCCACTCTTACCCAGCAGGCCCTGGCAGGGAAGAGGGGGTCTCATCGCCAGCATCTACAGCAGACGTGTTTGCATCTCCCTGGCTGCCTCACGCTGTGGAGGCCACACTGTCTCCTGGAGTTCCTTCCAGAGACTCTGCATCCACTCCTGACTGGTGGCTTCCTGGGTGGCACTGGGTGCGGGTTCCCCCTACAGAGGGGCTCGCTTCAACTTGCGGGACCCCGGCTGGGCCCTCAGGTTTTCCCTCGAGGACGACGATGAACCTGCAGCTCCTTTCCCATCTGCTTCACTCGCATGTTCCTCAGGCCCCCAGCGGCCTTTCTGGTGTCCTTTCTCCTGGGGTGGCCACGGCCTTCAGGCCCCCCTTCTCAGTCAGGTGGAAGATGGAGGGCACGGCCGTGGGCTTGAGCACGTAGTACTGACCCTCCAGCCTTTCGAGAGCTTTTGTTGGTGAAATGTTCACTACAGATGAAAGAATGCTTAGTGGGGTCCAGTCATCCCTGTGAACAGCTTTTAACAACTGGACCAGACGTTTTGAGCCCTTTATGTGGAGCCTGCAAGGATACATGAAAAAGTAATTAGAAAGAAAGAATTAAATGTCTCCCCCCAAAATGATCAACTATAAAAGGAAAACAAGTGTGTCTGTGAACACCCACACCTGTAGTGACTTTGCCCATTTAAACCTTTAGTAAAGATTTAAGGAACACCTTCTGTTTGCAAGTTATTACTGGAATAGAAAGATGAAAGATCCACTGTCTACCTTAAGGAGCTGACCGTCTGTAAGGCAGAGAAGGAAAGAAGGTGAGAACCTCCTGTCAGGCTGTGGTAAGTGCCCTGTAGGGACACAGACGCTCTGGCAGATAGCACAGGATGGCATCAACACAACTGGAAAGGCTTCAGGAAGCCTCGGAAATAGTTCCTAGAAGCTCATGGCTGCCCAACTCTACTGCTGTCCCTGGGATGCAGGACTTTGGGTGCTAAAACAGGGAGGGTTGGTCCCCCTCTTTCAAACCCAGGCCAGGTGTCGACCAGCAGAGCCTCCCAGGCACTCAGCAGGGCGCCTGGCCCCAGCTCTGCTCAAGCAGCTGAGGATGCAAGACTGCCACCAAGAGGTCAGCCCCAGGGGCTGTGGTTCTGTGTTCCTCCTATCTTCCCACTATCAGGAGGAAAACTGTTCCCTGTACAAAGCAACCAACCCCTGCAAGATACTAACCAAGACATCTCATCATCTCTTCTCCTCATTAAGGTAAAATCTCTATTTAGACCAAACTGTGCACATGGGGGTGGGGGGGGCTCTCTCCCAAGGGCTTTCTGCTCCACCTGAGGTCATCTAACCCCCCTGAGGCCACTGTGGACCAGACCAGGTGGATACTAGGTCCTCAGAGAGTTCCAAGCAACATGACCTTCTAACCTTTCTCAATGCTTTGTAACTAGTTTCCCAAAGACCCCCACCTCCTTTGCCCCCAGACCACGTTAGACCATGACACATGCCAAGAGCCACCTTCTCTGCAGTGCTTTGCCTCATTCTCAAAAACAGTAACAAAACTTTTGGAACACAGGCTCCGAAGGAAACTGTCAAGAAAGCATGGTGGCTGACTTCCGAAACAAGCTCACCTTACTAGTTCTTTGGATAGATTGTAACAACTTCCGACTTAGAACAAACCACCGTAAACTCTCAATAAGACTACAGACAACAAGTGGCATTCAGGTCTTTCAAAATTCAACAACAACCTGCAACATGAAACAAAAGGATCTGCCAGGAGGTTTTCCAAGTAGAATGTCTTCAGTGCACTGTTCTGGGACCTCCAGTGAGGAGTCCCTGGGAAAGGACTAGCTGAACTGGCTGAATTCCAGAAGCCCTCAGGAAGAGAGCCAGGCCAGGGGGAAGGCAAACCCCTCACCCCACTGTGGGAGCCCAAGGAAGAAGTGGAGAGAGGAGCCCCTTCCCCGACTCCCCAGGGTAAGCCTCCTGGTGAGGAGTGGGCCACCTGCTCACCCAGGGTGCTGTCAGATGCAGAGTCCGCAGAGTCAGCCTCCCTGTGATGAGTGGGCCACCTGCTCACCCAGGGTGCTGTCAGATGCAGAGTCCGCAGAGTCAGCCTCCCTGTAATGAGTGGGCCACCTGCTCACCCAGGGTGCTGTCAGATGCAGAGTCCGCAGAGTCAGCCTCCCTGTGAGTACTGGGCCTCACCCTGCTCCACCCAGGATGCTGTCACATGCCTCTCCAGGACTCAGCTCCACGCCCAGAGCCACCTTTCCCTGCACTGCCAGGACCCTTCTAGCAACAGAGCTCTGGGAGGCACGACCATCCAGGAGGTACCAGCTGCATTTGCTCAGCCGCATTCCTGATCGCAGAGATTAAGGCAGGCTCCCTGCCATCAAAACAGCAGAAAAGTCACAGTGAACACAAGAAGATAGTGACCTAAAGAACAGCGTTTCCAGAATACCCTGCTTCTCAACATTGTTGGCCGCAGCCCGAATCAATGGAGACCAGGGTGGCCGCGGGGTGTGGGTGAGAGGGTGGTGGAGGCCATCAAGTGGGCGCCGGTGGCCGTGCAGTGGCCCGAGGCACCCAGGGCAGAGACGGTGGCACAGACAAAGCCACACAGCGCCCGGCGCTGACTCACTCGCTGGACCCGCCCGAGGCCCCGAGGACAAAGTGCCAACCACCTCTGGCTGGACCGCGCGGGGGGCTGACCCGGCGGCGGCGGCCGGTTACCTGTGGAAGGAGACGGCGGTTTCTCCTGTTGCCCGGCGATGGGAGCAGATCGCGGCCGCGCAGAGATCACCACCCCGGGCCTCAGTCTGTCGCGTCGCCAGCCTCTGGCCCCCTCCTCGCCGCCCCACAGCGCGACCGCGACACTCTGTGGGACATGGCAGCTGGTCCCCGCGGCCCGCAGGACAAGATGGAGGCGCGCCACCGCCCATCCTCCGTAAAGCAAGATGGCCAGGCCCGTGGGCCTAGGCAAAATGCCGGCTGACGCGCCCGCCCAGGGTCGCGCTACACAAACGCGTCTGCTCCGCTGCCCCACGGGTCGCTGCTTCAGTGTTCAGAGCGAACGACCCAGACCGCAGGGAAGCCGAGAGTGTGGCTCGGCCCTCCCCGCCGGGCCCGCCGTACGCCAAGATGGCAACCCACGCACTTCCGCCCGCACTTCCGGTCCCGCCCGCGTTGCTCGGCCGGATTGGCCCCGGCGGCTGCCCGTCGCGTCGCGCTCATTTTCCAGAGCAGCGGGAAGAGGGCCGGGTGAGGGCGTGCCCGCGCCGGGCGGCCTGGGAGGCTGCGCTCGCCTGGGCCCTGGGCCGCCGGGACTGGCCGGCGCGGTTTGCGGCGGGGCCGCGGGGCGGAGCGGGCTCTCGGCCGCAGCGGGCGGCGGCGGCGCCCGTGGTGAGACCGGCGTGTGTCACAGCCCGGTCGCTGCGGGTCTGGATGCCTTTCCTGTTGGGCCGCTGGGGCGGGAGGGCAGCGGCGCGTTGTGGGGGGCGGTGGGGGGCGCCGCCGGGGCTGGGGCGCCGGTTCTGGGGAGGCTGTTTCCTTCCCCGCCAGGAGTTAACGAGTGGAAGCTCTCTAACTCCTGTGAAGTTGTGTTGTAGGCTGGAGGGGAGGAAAGTACTCCAATGCTCACAACACACGCATGTGTTTCTTATTATTATTTCAGTGACCGAGAGATCATTCAAGCTTCGTTTTTCGTGATGGAAAAGAGAAACAATCCATCTCATGGGGCCTTAACTTCTTGGGGTCCTAATACAATGTGTTGGGGGGAGCGGGGATGGGTGTTACTGCTTTGGCGAATCCTAGCATGCTTCAGCTCCAGAGGGGACAGTTCCTTAATTTTTGCTGGCAAGATATTTCGGATTTTGGCAAGTAGCCTTGAAAGCGTTTGTACACGGGCTCTCTTTTTGTTCTCACAGCAATTTTAGTTCCCTCACTCCTTGTGAGGAGTGATTTGCTTTCAGGTATCCCTGCAACTGTAAAGGAAGACTTTCATTTGGTTTAATTCCACCTGTCATCGTGGATGGCATTGTTTTTGCTCCCTTTTTCTTTTCCTGGCAGCTGCAACATAAGTTTACTGAAATCTCAGTTTGGGAACTGTACGGTAGACATGTGGGCAATATTTCCATGCTTTGTGGCATCTGGTCACTTAAATGTGTTAGGTGGGTGGAGGAAATAGTAGCCCTGACTTCCGAAGGAGCATGTTCAGCAGATGTATTTCTGGTGAAGTTTGTTTAAAAAACAAAAAGAATCAGACATTGTTGTGCTGTTTGCTGGGGACACAGGGTGGGGGAAGGAATAGAATTATTTACTTCTCCATCTGTTCTCAGGTTATTACTGCTTGCATACCCACAATAATTCCCAAGAGAGACTTGGGTAAGGTAGAAAACACAGTTTTATGTCAGTCATATTACCTTAGATGTGAAAGTTATCATGTTAAAGTTAGCGGCAGGCATGTGATGAGCCGTAATGGGACACTGAAGGCTGCTTCAGAGTAGAAAAGGTGTTTGCATTTGAAGGTCTCTGTTGATGCTGATAAAAACATGTATGGTATTTGTAGGATGTGGTGGGGAGTTTTCTTTCTAACATGATGCTGTGCGTCCTTTTAGGGGTGATTAATGGACCAGCCTCCCCTGGCCCCTGGTGTTCTTACAGATTCGGCCTTCCTTGCCCAGGGGTTAGGCAGTTCTTGGTTGTTTTTACAGTCATCCATTCATTAAGCTACGTTTCTTATTGAGTGCAAGGTTTGTGTCACACATTTTTTAGAGCCTAGGGCCAGAGAAGTGAACAAAACAGACAAAAAGCATGCCCTGGGTGACGTTCTGGATGTGACACCAATGGTGTGGCTCATGTGGGAGAAGGATGTGTGCCAGGCTGGAGGGGGGTGGAGTTGTAGCCAGGAGGGCCAGGAAAGGTCTCACTGCAGAGGTAGGTTTTGAACAAGGCCCAAAGCAGTGCGGGAGGAAGGGCAAGTGGCCTGCTCTGGGAGCAGCAGGGAGGCCAGTGTGGCCAGGGTACAGCCGGTGAGGGCAGCAGGAGCTGAAGGCAGAGGGCCCAATTGTGGAGCCTTGTTTGTCATAGTGAGGACTCGGGCGTTTATTTATTCTGAATGAGATGGTGACCCTTTGGAAGGTTTTGAGAGGAGGAGTAACATGGCCGGGCATATGTTTAGCAGACTCCATCTGGCTGCTCTGCTGAGAATATACCACAGAGGGTCCGGGGCAGAGGCAAGGAGACCAGTTAGGGGGCTATGCAACAAGCCAGGCAAGAGGCCTTGGAGGCTTAGGTCAGGGTGGGGAGAGGAGGTTGAATTCTGGGTGTGTTTGGAGGTTGAGAGAGTGGGACTGTGTAGAGATGGGAAATGGTGAGGGCTGGGGAGGCAGGAGTTGAAGTCGGTGCTGAGTTTATGGCCTGAGCTAAGAAATAAGAGACTCAGCTGGGGAGCCTGGGGGAGGTCCTGCTTGGTGGGGAGCTTTTGGGAGTTTGGTTTTGACTGAGTTGACTGTGAGATTTATATTTTGTCTGTGGGGCCGGCCCCGTGGCTTAGCGGTTAAGTGCGTGTGCTCCGCTGCTGGCGGCCCGGGTTCGGATCCCGGGCGCGCACTGACGCACCGCTTCTCCGGCCATGCTGAGGCCGGGTCCCACGTACAGCAACTAGAAGGATGTGCAGCTATGACATACAACTATCTACTGGGGCTTTGGGGATAAAAAGGAGGAGGATTGGCAGTGGATGTTAGCTCAGGGCTGATCTTCCTCACAAAAAAAAAAAAAATTTATATTTTGTCTGTGGCTCTTTTCCACAAGAGGAGAGCAGAGAATGGCCGCCTGGTATCCTTCGTATGAAGTCCCTGTGCCCCTCCTATGCTCTCTCCTGGCACAGACATCCTACGGGAAGGTCTTGGAGTGGAGGTTCCTCTGTGCAAACTTTCTTGAGTGTTCTGGCCTGTCAGCACTGCCCCTCCCTGGGTTTGTCACCTTGAAAAGATTTACTCACTTAGTGGAGCCTCAGGTTTTCAAAAGTTAAAGTTTATGTAATCAGTGGGCTTGAAAAGCAGTATAAAATATTTCCAAAGAGGCAAGAAATAGGTAAACTTCAGAAAAAAATAAAAGATTCTAGTATTACATTGAATGTGTTAAAAATTCTTGTTTCCCTTTCTGCCTCCCCTGAGCGTGGGTAGTCATATTGTGAGGTCTCTTCTTTTCTTTGGGATGGTGTGTTCCAAATGGAATTCCAGGGCTTATGCTTGAACAGCAAAAGTGTTAAGTATGATTAATTGTTTATAAAACAGTGTCTTGCCATGGAAATAACAATTAACATTATTTTCTGAAAGTAATAAAAATGTGGCTTTTCTTGTTGAACTAGAAAAATGCTTTATAACTTTCTTCCCTCCTTTCCACGAAAACTGTAGGTTCGTGTGACTTTGCTGGATTCTTCAAACACTGGGTTGTGCCATTTACAAGATCACTGTAGCCGAAAGCAACGTGACTGGGAGCAGAGGCTTGGGGTCAGGGTCTCTCAGCTAAGCCCCCCTTGAGCCTGCACAGGGAAGTACTTGAGGGCCCACACGTTCTTCCTGGGTGTCCTCCCTGCTCATATCCACTGCAGAAGGGGCCTTTCTGCTGAGAGAAGCTACAGGGCCCTGGAAAGCTGGGAAGGTACCTGCACAGGGGGAGGGAGTTGCTGCCCTTCCTGAGGTTGTCGCTGTGCTCCCCTTGGGCCTATGTCTACACGTCGGGTGGAGTTTTGCACCCACAGTGTAGGTGCCTGCAGAGGGTAATTTGTGCACATTGGGAAAGTCTGTGAAATCGGGAGTTCTGTGTCTAGATTAGGGTTTATGAATTCAGGGTTCATTTGAGTCACAACCTTAAACAGCATCCTGCCGAGAGTCTCCTCACTTGTGAGAGTGGAAGCTGAGCGAGGGAGCCCTTCTCTTCCTCAGCACACAGAGGAGGGTGTGTGAGCTCCCAGAGTCCATTCCTGTGGCTGCTCAGGTGTCCCCACCCTTCTGCGCCAGGGACTGACCCACTCCAGGGCTTCTGTCTCCACCAGGAAAGTTTGGAATGTGTTTAACTTTCTGCATGTGGCTTTCCTTCTGTCCTGTGGGAAGCAGACTTCTTATCTGCTGATCCCAATATTTGTGTTTCTTTCCTTTGGATTCCTGTATCGATTGAACAGTGCAACCCTATGCTTCTGGTTTCCCTTAGCTCTTTGTAATTTTATTTCCTGTACGAGAAATAACATTTTGAGTTTCTTGGGCTTCAAAATGTGAACTGATGGAGAGATCTAATGTCAGTAAGGCAAGAAAATTGTGGAACTAAATAGAATTTTTGTTCTTTTTAGGCAAGAGAATCTCAAGATATGAAATGAATGTGTTGAAGTTTCCAGGTGCATTTTTCATTTTTACATCAGTGTTTGCGTGTGCACATCCCTGGAGAACATTGAGATTTAAAAAGCTAAAGCAGTGGAATTTCTATTTTAATTGATGTGAAGAAAACTAATCATACTAATCCTACTATGTTTAAGGAGCTAAACCCAAACCCCTATTGCATTATAATATGCCACTGATTCCTGAAAATACTGCCTGTGTGAGACACAGTGGAAGGACCAACTAGGATGCAGCTTGTCCTTTTAGTTAGCAAGAGATATGAAAATTTCATTTCATATGGTTACTCTTTTGTAACCGTTAGTGTGCTAAAGGAATTAAATCTTAGAATGGTTTCCTATGTACAAAAGTTAAAGAAAAGCTATTAAATGGGAAAACATGGTTTGTGTAAATTTCTGTTTATATTAGATAAATCTGTAAGATAGAAAAGTCTAGCTTCAGAAGAGTCACTACCAACATTTCTGGGTCCCCTCCAGCGCTGTTACTCCAGCCACCCTCAGTGCACAGTTCTGATCATTCTTGGGCTTCCTGTTGGTGATTCTTTGTATAAAAACAAGCCATTGTGAATGCATATCTTTCTACGCATGCTTGTCCTTGTAATAAGTGGTCAGATTCTGCACTTTTTGACGTATGCTGACAGCTTACGCCTCTCCTCTCCTCTCCTCTTCCCCTCATGTCCACACCTGGACAAGCTGAGGAGCAAGTCCAGAGGCTCCCTCCTCTGGCATTGGCTTCGGATCCAACCACACAATCCCTGTCTGTGTGCAGAACTCTTGCCCTGGTCTCACCCCTGGCAAAGATTTCTTGCCTTGACCAAACTTTAGGCAGGCTCCTGAACCTACTTGTAGGCCTGTCTGTGCACGTCCTTGTAAAATCCAGTTTTAGCAAGAACCTTGCTAAGTCAGTTTAACCAGAACCCACACCCATATGTCTGATCACCCTCGAGACCTGCTCAGGCTCCTCCTCCTAATCCATCATCCCTCAGGTGGTGTCTGATCACTCTGGCCTGTCTCTGGTAAGAACCCTGTTAGGTCAGGTTAGCCAGAAACCCCAACACTTGAGTTTCTCTTAGTAATTTTCCATCCCCTGACCCCCAACATGCTGCCTGGCCATGAATTCCCACTTGCCCATGCTGCATTCAGAGGCGAGTCCAATCTCATTTCTCCCCCGTTGTGAATCCCATCATGGTGGTCTCTGCGTATCACGGTGGTTCTGAATAAAATATGCCTTACTATCTTTGACAAATGTCACTGAATATTTTTTGTTTAAAACCCCCAACCACAATAAAAACCCAGGCCAGGCTCCTTTCCTTGCTCCCTCAAGCCATTTCAGAGCTGCTTGAGATTGTGGCCCTGCTCTCCTTGGAGACCTCTATTATGTGAGTCATAAGACTTTTCCTAACTTCTGTGTCTATGGGGGGGGAGTGGCACACCAGCATCAGTCTCTTCATGGGAATCACAGCACTTGCCAGTGAGCAGTCATATTTTGAAAGGAATCTCTTTCTCTGAGTGGTAGGTCTCAACAGTAGGCTCAAAGTATCCAGTGAGCCATGTTGTAAACAGATGTGCTGTCATCCAGGCTTTGTTGTGTCATTTGAGCGTTGACTTTAACTTAAAATCACCGGATGCCTTACCCCTAACAAGAGAGTGACCCTGTAGAAAGGCCTGGGGGGGTGGATCAGAGGGGGAAGGGAGAGAACAGGATCAGTTAGAGGAGCCAGAGGTCAGAGTGTGAGACAGGAGTTGGAGAAGGGGCCAGAGCAGTCGGTAACGGCACAGCAGCCAGGTCAAGGCCCTGTGCACCATGTCTGGGAGTCAGGATCTTCGAATTGCAGTCAGTGGGGGAGCCCCACTTCTGCTTGGATCTCTGGGGGACAGGAAGGCAGTGTCTTACCACGTGTGTCTGTCCACAGCTCCCAGACCTGGCCAGGGAGTGTGGAGCGCTGACGCAGAAGTACCTGCACCTGCTGCAGATCGTGGAGACAAGAAGACAGTGGCCAAGCAGCTACGGCAGCAGCCTGAGGATGGGGAGATCAATATCGAGTGGCTGAAGGCAGGGGTGACTGCTGGCTAGGGGTGCAGAGGAGGCTGGCCGGGGGGCCCAGGGCTCAGGCCCAACACCTCACACTCCGGGCTCCTGCAGGACCAGGGGGCACATGACGGGCAGGGGGACCAGCTTCCAGCCACAGCTAGGCAGCCTCCAAACTTAAATTTAGTGATGCTGGCAGAGTGGGAAGGGCCTTAGTCAGATCTGAGGTCAGATCCTACCTCTGCCACTTGACAGTTGCAACCTGGAGTACATCCCTCCATCCTCTGTGCCTCAATTCCTTCATCTATGAAACAGCCTTTTTATACTTGCCTGACAATGTTGTGAGGATTGATTGAGGTTATTTATGGGCAAGTTTATAGTTACTCTGCTGATGACCACATTGACTAAGCATTCCCACATTATCAGCTGAAGACTCCGGGGACACAGAGTTCCTGGTAGGTCATCATAGTGTGGGCTCCTGGCTCAGTTCCAAGCAGTCATTCCCTCTGCCTGTCATAAGAGCTCCTACTGGGGCTCACCGCGCATCGGTCTGGAGGGCACGCTGTTCCTAGGTTAAGCCTTCTAGAACTTTATGACTCAAAATGTGGTCCATGAAGCAAGAGCATATTAAAAAAGCAGAATCTCAGGCCCTGCCCAGACCTCCGGAATCAGAATCTGCACTTTCACAACATGCCAGTTGATTGCTATTTACATTAAAGCTTGGGAGGCGCTGGCTCTCTGTCCCTTAGACGCCCCTCACCAGCCGTCTACCCCAGCACCGAATGATGTGATTGCCTCTCCCCCCTCATCTCACCAGTGCTCACCAGTTGCTCAGAGCCATCTGGCCACATCACACAAGGACCGTGGGCTCTGAGCTGAGGATGGGAAAATGGAAACATAGATTCTAACTTGGGTCACCTACGGGATTTGTAGGGCCTGATGCAAGGGAAAAATGCAAGGCCCTGGGTGGAGTCGGGGAAGTTGACCTCCCCTTCTCACAGCCCACCCACCCACCCATGGCAGACAGGCGACCCCCCCCCCATTTCAACCTCCAACCTCCTCTAACCTCTGTTCCAAGATACACTTGGTACCTAGATGAGGGGTGGGCAAGATGCCCGTGCTGAGTCACCCTCCTAGTGCCCAGGCATTGTCTCTTCACCCTGCCCTGAGACACCATCAGGTGTGCACTGCACCCGCCCTTTCTGCACCTACACCGAGGCCCCTGCAGAGGGTGGAGGGTGACTCACGGTGGGAGGTGAGTCTTCCTGGATGACTCAACCCATTTGCTCCCAGATAGAGGATAGAGGAGGTCATGGGTTCTGGGGTGCCAGGATGTGGGGAACAAGCAGCTGAGAAACCATCCCAGGGAGGCAGCAGGAGGCAGGAACACGTGTGGGCTGAGGTTCCACTCCCCTGGGGCGTGCTCCATTATTCCATCAGATGTTACTCGTGAAACACAAATTCAAAGAGAAATGGTTAAGAACTTCAGGGTGGGAACTGCAGAATTTGAAGCCCCAAGCATGGGGCCTTCTGAGCATAGGACCCCGTCACACACCCTTGAAGCCAGCTCTGCCTGGAACGTTCAAAGGTCTGAGGTTGCCAATTCCACCTTATGGTGTCACTGCCAAGCTCTGAACTAATGATCACATCAGCTTGAAACTTGAGCTTGAGCAAAAGTCTCAGATTCCACACACCTCCTCTACACTGCAGCAGGCACTGTCAGAGATGCTTCATTAGTCAGTCCCCATAACCATCCTCATAGGATCGAATAAGGAAGCAGGCTCAGAGAACTCAAGGCACCTGCCCAAGCTCACACAGCTGGGAGGTGGCAGAGCCAGGACTAGAACCCAGGTCTGCGTGTCTACTTGCCAGTCTTCTCACTCTACTCATAGCCCCTTCCCACGTGGGTCCTGGGATGGGGGCTTGTCCCGTGTCTAAACCATCTGGTTCACTCTGAGATCTATCCTAGCCCTACATATATCCCTGAAACCAAGCTGAGTCCTTGCTAGGGACCAGGGAATAGGTCTAGGGACCAGCCATGGTCCTAGCCAGTTAGTGGCTTCATGATCAACGGTGTCTGGGTATCATTCATTCACTCACTTGTTCACTAACTCTGCCTAAGATCAGCTGACCACTGCCTCATCCTCTTCCCCAGGCTCCTCTTCCCCCATCACTCAGGGCTCCAGTCAGTTATCCCTGGCCATGAGCTGTGCACATCTTGGCCTTTGCACATGCTGAGGCTTCTGTTTGGAGTGCCCCTGCCACCCCCACGCTTCCCTGCCTGGTGGAATCCTGCCAAGCAAAAATGCCTCCTCCTGTGGACTCTCATCCCAGAATGTGCTCTGTGCCCCCTGCTCCCACGGCTTTTCCGCCCTCAGCATGCCACGTCAGAGCCAGGTCCTAGGGTGTCTGTCCCCCACCCGGCCTGGTGGGACCTCCTTGAAGGCAGGAGTGTCCTTTATCACTCTGTCCCTTCTGCCTTGCACATAGTAGGTACTCTGTAAGGGCCTGATGAATGGATGGACATCAGGTTCTGTGGGAGGCAGTAAAGAGATGGAAGTTTCTACCCTTAGGGTCTGATTGTGGTAGAGTGTGACTGGCACCATAATAGAGCTTGCGGTGTGAACCCAGGTAGAAAATGAGTCACTTTATGCCCAAAGAGGGTATGAGTTCATGTCGCATATGGCCTTGAAAGGTTTGGGGGGTTGGTAGGCCAGAGAAGTGGTGGGTGCAAAGGGCAGGGCCCTCTCTGGTGCTGGGGAGCACAAAACTGGTCAGTTTTGAGTGAAAGGTGTGTGTGTGTGTGTGTGTGTGTGTGTGTGTGTGTGTGTGTGTCAGTGTGGCAGCAGAGGCCTGTTTGGTGGGAATTTGGAGCAACGTTTCCAACTGAGTGCATTACTCTCCAGGTCAAACTATTTTTTTAAAGAAGACTGAAAGATCAGCTTGGTAAAGCTCTCTGGCTGTAGTCTCTCTCTCTCTCTCTCTCTCTCACTCTCACACACGCACACACACACACACATCCTGCAGGGCAGAGGGCACATGTGTGCTCTGGAGGGGCTCCAGGAAGGTGAAAAAGACCCCATTTCCCAGGAAGTAGACCATCGGGTAGGCAGGAGGTGCTGAGGAGCCAAGTAAGTGATGAGTGACGCCCGTGATAAGACAGAGGGTCTTAGAACTTCAGAGCTGGGAGGGATCTTAGAACTCTGAGGTCCACAGAAGAGGAAGGGACTTACTTATGCAAGGTCACTCTAAGGTCACTTCCAGCGCTGGAATCCAGGCTTAACCTTGGGTCTCCTGGCTGTAGATCCTTGGCCTGTGCCTGCCCCACGACTTATTCCTTCCTTGCTGGGGAGATGGGCCAGATAAAAGGTGCGTGTTCAGGAACCACTGTGTCACCTCTCAAGCTCTCATGGTCCACCTGATAGCCAGAAAAATTCCTCAGGCCCCATCTCACATATTCCTGAGGATTTTCAGGGTCTTCCCGTTTTCCTGGCCATGTCTGGCTTCCAATTCTGCTCTCCTGACTTCTTGTATCACTTACCACAGTGGCTGTCTTCACTCAGTCTTGACTGCTCCTTACCCCCGTGTGGTCACTCCATGTGTCCGTCATGTGAAGCTAGATTCTGCTGCAATTACAAACAGCCCCCAAGTCTCAGCGGTTTAAAACAGGAAAGATTGCTTTCTCTCTCACACTGTGTGTCCATTGTGGGTTCTGCTTCACAACATTCTCACTCAGAGTCAGGGACACAGGCTAACGTGGCTCCACCATCAGGAAATTCACCAGTCCCCATGGCAGGGGGAGCAGTGTCCCAAATGGTGCCTGACAGCTCTACTCACATTTCATTGGACAAAGCAAGCCACATGACCACACCCAACTTCAGGGTCCTGGGCAGTACAGTCCTGCCCTGTCCCAGGAGGAGAACCAGACTATCCACGAAAGCCCTAATGACATCCAACTGACTCCTCCTTCAGTCCCCAAGACCCTGACACCAGCCAAGTATGGACCAGACTCTCTGAAAGGCTTAGATACAGTCGAGGGGGTTTCCAGTACTAAAACAGAAAACCGCTTAAAGGTGAATAGAAGACATCCTTGCCTTTCTGTCACTCAGCCTTTCCTGCTACAAGGATTTCTTGATGACCTCCTCTCATCACACTGGCCTCTCTCCACATGCTCCCAACTGCCATTTTGTTGGTGGTGGGGGTGTTCATAATCCCTTTGTCTGCCAAGACCCTAGCCCTGCGTCCAGTGATGTGCTGGAGCTGGTTCATAGCAATTTGCAAGTCAGTTGTGAAATTTTCAAGAATCTTGCAAGCTTGTTATTCACCCTTTGGTAGCTTAAAATGGGCCAAGGTAGGAATGTTTACACCACAGAAATCGGCCAGTGCTACCAGTCAGATTTTTTCTTTCAGAGAGCTGGTCGTTAATCTTTTACCAATATACCCTTGTCTACACTTTTTTCGGGACCAGCTAAATACTTTGCTGGGCGCAGTGCAAAATGAAAATGCAGGGCTCTTAAGAATTTCAAGACAGGAACAGCAGAGCCTTAAACCAGGCATTAGGCCCTTCTAAGCAGGCTGTGCACAGGTCACACAGCGAGGACACTGGCCTTGTCTCTACTCCCTATATACTCTCCACCCCCAGAGCCCCACCCACAGCCATCTCTCCCTAGAGGTAACGGGAGATCACACCCAAACAAAAGTCTGCACAAAATTTATTAAGAAAAACTATCCAGCTCTGCTCAGTCTCTTCTCTCCCATCTAAACAGCCCTCTTGGGCTACATTTTTTGTAACCAAAAATCTCCAAGGACCATCTAAAACAAAGGTAGCATCCTCCTCTGAGAAGAATCCTCCCCTCCTCTAGAATCCTCAGTTTGGCACCATTTCATTGTTTTAATAGCTATTTTTTTCCCATTTATGATTGGAAGTAAGTTGGGACGGCTCAGGCAGCCCTAGAGGGCAAGGTAGGAGTTTAGAGATGGTCGTGGTATTTTCCTGGCTTGGGAGCACTCAGAATCCTGGAAGGCTGACTCTGCAAGTACCTGCAGAGATCTTTAGTTCCGGTTTAAGGTAAAACTGTAGCCGTGGAATCAGGTTTGCAAACCAACTTTGACATGGAGAGGGCCACCTTGACCCCTCTCCAGCAGCCCCTCTGCAGGGCCCACTCTGTGCCTTGAGTCCTCTTTCCCATGTTCCTTCTGCCATCCCCACCCCTGCTGCCCTGCACTCAATACCCTGTCATACTCTGCATCTTTGTTCACACCATACCCTCGGTTCCAATTCCTTCCATCCTATAACATACCTGTTGGGATCCTTTTTTTTTGTGAGGAAGATCAGCCCTGAGCTAACATCCATGCCAGTCCTCCTCTTTTTGCTGAGGAAGACTGGCCCTGGGCTAACATCTGTGCCAATGTTCCTCCACTTTTATATGGGACATCACCACAGCATGGCCTGACAAGCGGTGCATCAGTGCAGACTTGGGATCCGAACCTGGGCCGCCAGCAGCGGACCGCGTGCACTTAACTGCTACACCATGGGGCCAGCCCAATTGGGCTCCTGTTTTATCCTGCAAAACTTCTGGGTAGCGCTTGTGGATTCCATGGAGAGACCCTCCCACTGCAGTAGGGGCACTCCTCTGTTCTGGCCTCACCTTGTTGGAGTATAAGTTACCTCTGTGGGTTTCTGATCCCTTTCTTAGGCTGGAAGCTCCTCCAGTGAAGGGATCTGATTATCCACCTCTGGCTGTGTCTCACCCGTGCCCAGCATGGTGCCCACCACACAGACTCCATCAGGACATGCTGACAGCATTGACACAACGGGAGACAGAGATGGGCATCTCTTAGTCTTGGAAGAGGCCAGAGGGAATGGAGAAGGAAGGAGAGAGAACTGAGTTGTGTGGCAGCTGTTTGAAAAACAAGAAGTACAGAGATCTTTAGCAAAACCTTGACTGCTAACAAAAGAGAGAAAACCGTGGACTAATTCCTCCATCAATGACTGCACTGACTAAATGCATTCTGGATTAAAGACACTGTCTCCAGAGAGGGGACAGTGGTGGGGCAGGAGCCAACGAGCTGTGCCCCCAAGGGGTGTGGCAAACGACGGTTTACCTCTGATGGGCCACTGAAGGGTGGCAAGTGGGCAGGGCTGAGCTGAGATGCCAGGCATCGAGCTAGGTTGGGCAGACAGAGCTGGACACTAGCCGGCGAGTCGGGGTGTAAGCCAAAGTCCCAACTCTCCATGGCCATCGTTGACAAGAGTCAACTGAGCAGGCTTGGATGTCAGCCAAGTCAACTCAGATCCAAAGCAAATGCATCCCCAGAAGGGACCTGCAGGATAAGGGAAAGGCAGCCTCTGCGAGCTCAGTGGGCCTGGGGCTCCTGCCACCATCCTGACACTGGCTCGTAGCAGGGGTGGGCCGTGGCCCAAGGCTTCTGTGGGGTCCCCAGGCTCACAGCTCTCCAGAGCTTTGCCCACCAGGCCTGATCCTTAAATCAGATTCCCAGACTGCCGCTGCTGCCTGTGCAGGGAGCAGAGCGGCTGACCTGACTGCATCTGGTTTTTGCTCTGGTCCCTGGGGACTAGATGCCCTTAGATGTCTCTGAGAGGAGCGTCATCAGTTTTACATACAGACTACTGTTACACACACACACACACACCCTGCCATCCTAAAGAGAAAGGGATACCACGTGCAAATCCCAGAACTGGCAGAGAGCAGACTGGCATGGGAGTGATGACATGAGGGCAGTGAGGGTGCTGATCGGGCATCCACGTGTCTCTGAGCTCTCCACGAGTGTGTGTGTGTGAGTCCCTTAGCTCTTTAGAGTTCAGATCCAAGAACAGCCATTATCTCATGTGCCAAGGTTCTCAAAGAATCGAAAAAATAGAAAAGCCTTGCATAGGCACTGAATATTTCTCCATTGGATATTTTCAGCCACTCTTCAAGCACAGGTTTTAGCAACCCGGAAGTGGAGAGAGGGTAACTGTCCCATTTTGCTTTCAAAGTGCTCCATTCGCTCAACTGTCAGAGCCCATTCATCCTGCAGTTCAGCAAGTGGCCTTGAGGTGACAAAGCCACGTGCCCTGAAAAGGGAGGGGAGATGGCTCTGTGGCATGTTTGTGATTTCCTGAGCTACTATATTTGGACGTGTGCCACAGACCTCAAGGGTGTCTCTGTGCCCACTCAGCACGTTCCACCCCTTCTCTTGTTGTACTGAGAGAATGAGACCCCAGGGTGGGGGTGTGCCCTCAGGGCACAAACTGCTGGAAGAGGGGACAGCCCCCTGTGACAGCTTACAGAAGAGGAAAGCACCAGGGGCCTCCAACAGTGAAAGTGCTGGGTCATCACAGAGGGAGGGAGCAGAGAGCACACGTGGAGAATGGGACTAGGGAGGGGCATCTGATGTGGCAGAGAAAGACAGAGACCACTGCAGGGAGAGGGGGACAGGCTCCTAGGCTGGGGCTGCCCTGACTCCTGGGAAGATCACTGTTTCTCTCTGGGCCTGTTTTCCTGTCCACAAATGGGGTGCATGACAGAGTCCCTTTGGCTTCCCCTCTGTCGTTCAGCTCAAACCCCAGACACATTGGGGAGGTTCCCAGGTCTCCAGGGTGGTAGGAGCTGGGAGTGATGAGCAGGGGCAGAGGAGGAACAGTTGGGAGGGGAGGGGGCTGCAGGAAGTAGCAGAAGTCTCTCTGGCATCCTTACAGCTCATCCTGGGAGAGGAGACGCGGGCTGTGTTCTGGAGCTGGCTGGCTGGGGACCCTGTGCGGGGAGGAGGGTGCTGGGAGGGGAGCCATGGAAAATGTGGCTGCCAGGGGTGCTCAGGGGCCCATTACCCCACCTGGTGCTAAGCTGCCAGTGAGAAGACATGTTCCCCAGGGCTCTTTAGGTGGTGACAGAGCAGGTGCTTGGGAGAATCTGGGTTTTTTTGCTTTTCTAAGTTTTCCCCCAAAAGGGAGTGGTGGAGAGCTAGCACTCTGAGCTCCTCCTCTGCACCAGGCCCTGTTTTGAGAGGTTTGGGGGATTCGATCAGAGATGTAAAAGAAACTTACCACTCCAAACAAATGGACTGAAGGTATAGTTTATTATACAGACGAGAGTGAAGGCGATAGTCGGCAAACAGATCTGAATAGGACAAATAATAAGAGGGAAAAACGCCAGCTCAATTGGAAAGGGAAACATCCACATTGACTGAAGGGAAATGATACAAATCAACCGGAAAGAGAAACACCAGGTTGACCGCAAAGAGTACACATCAGATTGGTTACTGACAACATCCATGCCCCACTGCCGGGAGAGTCCCTTCAATTGACATGGCTGGGTGGGAATCTGATCATCAAAGATCCTGGGCCAGGTGTCCCCTCCACAGGTGAGACTCTCACCAGGCCTCAGTCTCCAGCGGTTTATATAGCATCGGTAGTTTTCAGAGTAAATAGTTACAGAGTTTACAGAGCAAGCATTCAGTGTTCCCATGCACAAATGGTTATCAGTGACATACGTGCACTGAGCCTCCTGGCTATCGTCCCAGCCCGGCAGTTGTGTATGTGTATTGTTTCCCTAGTTATCATCCCAGCCCGGCACAGATGGCCAGTCTGTCCCAGGCTACAATGCCCAAAGGACCTTGAGATGTTACAAATTGCCACTATCTCCTTGGGAGAAAGGCCAGTTTTCACCACACAGAAAGCAGCTTTATACTTCTTTGTGTGCTGGTGGCTGTAGGTCAATGGAACAGCCAAACATGGCTGCACTCATGTCAAGACAGGCCCTCAAATTGTCCCATTACTTGCAGGAGTGACCTCATTTCACCTTCATATTTTACAGAAAAGAGGTTTTCTGAGGTTCAGAGATGTTAGGCATCTTGCTGGAGGTCACACAGCTGAGAAGCAGGATAAGGTGGATTTGAGCCTGTTCTGTGTGGGTCTAAAGCCCTGGGTCTTTTCACATCATCAGTGGCATTTCCTCTGAATTCTCCAGAGCCCAGAGTTCCTCTAAGATCCCTCAGGGTCACCCCAGCAGGTAGGCACTGAGGGTGCCAGGAAGGCTGGGAGCAAGAGCAGCTCCCATCCTCTGCCAGCTTCTGGGGTGTGTGACCCATGTTTAGAAAAATCTATGTTTGGTTTAGTGCTCTGCTGTCACCATCTTGAAATTTTGTCATTTTTTAAGAAGGAGTCCTGCATATTTTCTCTGCACTGTGCCCCACAAGTTACA
>JAQQSS010000774.1:0-20305 GCA_028646465.1 Rhinoceros unicornis
CTCCAGGAGTGTGTCAAGTACAGATTAGAAACCCTTGTGGCTGGAGCCCTGGCCAATGAGAAAATTGATGGAATATGAGATCAGAGGCGTAATAGGGCACGAGTGGCCAATTATTTAAGACCCTGTGAGCCATTGGAAGGCTTTTACTCTGAGAAAAATGGGAAGCTGTGGGAAGGTTCTAAGCTAAGCAGCAATATGAATTGACTTATGTTTTCAAAGGACCACTTCAGTTTTTGAGCTTAGAATGGTGTGTAGAGGCACTAGAGTGGGAGAAAATTATATAACTTAGGCAAGAGAGATAGTTGCTAGGGCCTGCGTACAGCAGGAAGTGTGGTGAGATGTCCTCAGATTCTGGAAATATTTTCAACATAGATCTCGTGCTCTGTAAGTTAGTGTTGTGGTTTGAAGTGGTAATCCACTACAAATTCCCATCACTCTTGTATCTAGGTACTACAATGTGAATAGTTCTCATCAATTGAATGCAAGTATAATTTATATGTGAAACTTCTAGACTGAGGTGTTTAAAAATTATAGATGGCATCCATATCCTTTCTCCAACAACTGACAACTGGATATAGATGCTCAGGGTGACTTTGTAAACTACACGTTGTTGAGGGCAGAGGACCTGACAGCTTGGGACCCTGAATGACAGCATGAAACAGAACCCCCTACCATGATAGGGAATGCCTGTTTATAAATTTCACATGTCAGAAACAAAATTCATATTATATTTTCAGACTTTCTCTTTTTTTGATTATACTGACTAGTAATTTGTCCGTATGTGTGAATGCCTCAACCCCAGATCCTCAATAACTATATATTTGATATTTTTTAAACCAACCCTACTGTTTTCTGTTGTTAATTTCTTCTTTTATGCTTATGACTCTCATTTTCTTATTGTCTTTCTATTTAATTTTTTAACATTTACAGTTAAATTTTTGATCATTTTGCATTTTTCTTATTTAGCAATGATAACTATTTGAGATTATATTTCCTATTTGAACTATATGATATATTTGAAATGTATAATTCCTATTATGTTGTGTTTTAAATTTAGTTTTAGTTTTGCTTTCTCTTTATATCTAAGAATTATGTGAGTGCATATTTTAGTTTATAAATTATTGTTTTAATAATTTAATATTACTAAAAGATGTACTCTTTGTTGTTTTAAAAAACCTTGTACTCATTCATGTGTTTTAGGTATTATCATGGCTCTTTTGTGCTTTGCCAATAGGATTTTTGGCAAGTATTAAATGGTTGTTCACAGCTTCTTACGCTGAGAACCACATTTGTAACTTAAAACTCAGAGAAATTACATGAGGCTGTTTAGTGTCTTGTTGAGGTTGGCCTTAAAAATTAAACCTAACACAACATTTGAGGGGATAAAATTAATTAATTAGCACTTGAAATAAATTCTGGGTTCAGGGAACTATAAGTTACTGTTTAAGACGCTGGGTCCAGGACTTCTGAAGATAGTAAACTCCTAGTCCTAGGTAGCACAGTTATTCTCTCAGGAGTCACACAGAACTCTAACTTATACATGCTTAATCAACACTCTTCAATTCCAAGGTATGGTTTTATTATAAATCCAGAGGGTCTCACCTTATTCTGAGAAGCACCAAAGTGATACTTAGATATGTGCCTCTCCTACCTGTGTAGTTCATCTTTTGAAAACATGATCATTTAACCATTTTCTTTATTCAAAAAGTATTTCTTGAACATCTACCATGTGCTCAGTATCATTTTAGGTAAGAGCATCATTATAAAAAAGCAAAAAATAAAAAAAATAAACCACCATTTCTTTAAGAAAAAAAAAAGAGCAGTATGACTATAACAGCAAGGCAGTTGAGGGCCTTCTCATAAAAACTTCATTATAGTGGAAGAAGAATGGATTTGGGGAAAAACTAGCAATTTCTTCCATAGGATTTAATAAGCAGCAATAAACTCTTGTTGTAGGACCTGAAAGGGGGGCCAGGTGAGTACAGTGCGATGCTCAGGCCAGAAGAGGTATAAATTTGACAGGCGGACATAAATTGCCAGGCCACTCAATTCAAGTGATCAAATGCACATACTGCTGAAATTACAGGCAATTTTTTGGTTACACACAAAATGTATTTTTGTTCCTTCAAGTCCATAAAGACCACGATAAAAATATGTCATGTACACCAATCATATAGTGGAAATGAGACTCCTTTTGTGTCAGGAATTGAGATTTTTGGTTGACCCTGTTAATAGTTACTTTTGGGCAATAGGATGAGAAGATTTCCAGTACAAACTCTGGGATCGGGGAACTACTCACTGACTCATTGAATGTTTCACCTTGAGCAAGTCACTGAACCTCTCTAAGACTCTAACTTTCTTGTTTATAAAATAAGAATAATAATTACCTCAGGAGGTAGTTATGAGAATTGCATTAAATTAGCATAGTGTCTGGCATGTGATAACTTCAATAAATGCTTTGCTGTCACTATAATTAAGCTTCTAGTTTTCCTTCTTTACAGAGTGAGGGAGTTTTTATTTATAAAATAGGTGAGCGAATTCTTGCTTTGATATGCTATAATTTTAGTTCTAGAGAACAATATTTGTTTCATCTTTCACTGGAAAAGCCGAGTGGCACAAACGGTGAAGTACAGAACACAGGGTTGGCTTATGCATGTTGAGGAACACCGTCACCAAGCTGATTGTGATGCAAACCCAAAGCAATTTTGTTATTTGATCCCAGAACACACTCAAAATAACTTGAGTTTGGGGAAAAATTGTGCAAATGTGTTATTATAAAAACAAAACTCAACAGTCGACTCTTTCTCTAGAGACATGCAGTCCCCAGGGCTGTGTCTAGGGGAAGCTTCCTAATTGCTTATTTTTTTGTAAGTCAATCATTTAAGGGAAACTTCCCTTGTGGACTTCCAGGTTCTCTTTTGCCTGGTATACGTTGTTAGCCCTCCCCTATATAGCATTCACTTTTCAATTCTGCATCCTTACTGGGTATATTTCTCTTCATTCTGGGGTTGGTATAAATATGCATCTATCCAGAACTGTCAGATGAAGCTTGCATCTTAGATTTTATTTTTATATTCTTTATTGTTTACCAATAATTAACCTTAATTATACCAAATATGTTATCGGTGTGTGTAGGTGTGATTTGTGTATGTGAAGGAGAGAGAGAGAGAAAGAGAAATTTTCTGTAGAGATTTGATTATTTGATTATTATAAACTATTCACGCAAGCTACAATTTCCAGGAGTGCATTTAATAACAATTGTGTTTTGTATATTTATTATGGTTAATGTGTAATATCTCTTTTCATACTCACATACACAGAGTGAAATTAATACTCTTATTACTGTAATACTCATTTCTGTGACATGATAGTAAGACATAGACAAATTGAAAAACAAAACAAGCATATAACCTGCCTGGGTTCATAAATTGAAGCATGGAGCCAGAATTCAACCAAGGTCCGACAATAGACACAGGATTCTTCAGCTAGAACACTTAATATTTCCCCATGCCCGGTCTGGGGAAAAAAATCCACATTTATTGGTAATTTAATTTGAAACACAGGATGATACAATATGGGAAGTTTGTGTATATATTTTTGCTTTTAGATGGTGAGGAAAATCCTCTAAGTGCTTCTGAGGTCCCCACACCCTCTGCTTTTTTCCAGACCTCACATTCTGTAAGATCAGACCTAACCACTCCACTCACCCCACGAGTTCACCGTCACCATCTGTTACCTGGTTAACCACCACTCAGGTTTTCATGTATTTGGCTTTTCTAAAGTACTGACACCACTGTCTTTTATACATTTTTTTTTGGGCTGAATCATCCTTGGTACCAGATCTGACTTTCCAAATAAGAATGCCTCTGTTGCTAATCTTTGAAAAATGCATAAAGCTGAAAAACACAGGCAGCCACAGGCATATTCTGTTGATTCAGAAATCAATATGACCCGTTGACAGGTCTGTAAGCTCTTTTCAGGTACAGAATTTCTCTTCATGTTTGTATTTCCTCTATCATCTATGGTGGTGTCTAAAACATATTTTTCATTAAATTTTCTTTGTATATGAGCCTGTCAAACTTTAAAAATCCAATTTCTTCTTGTTTAGGGAATTCATCTGTCTCAAAAGTTTATGCATTTTTAAAAAATAATCTAGAATTTCTTGGGCAGTTTATCTGTGACCTATGTTTCCTGTTCCTGTTCCTGTGGACTGCACATGTTCACAAGCAGCTCACAATAATGCTCAGCACATTCGTGACAAATACTGAAAACACATTTCCTTTTCCTTCTAGAACTTCAAGGAGCATATCCACACCTGAGAACATAGCAACACGCTACAGAGCATATGTCCAACAGGGAGGGAGAGTATTTTATTAAGTTGTCTTCCTGCTTGGTACTAGCAGAACTAGTACTAGAAGAACTTTTGTTCTTTTTCCCAAAAAAAAATGAAAACAAGTTTTTGATGGTGAAATATAAGGCTAAACAACTAGTTTATCATTTTATTGTACTTCCATACTTAAAAATTAGTTTAAAATTAAGTTTATGTTTATTTCAGAAAGGTTCCACAGAAACTCAAAACAGAAAAAAAACGTCAGGAAGGATTGAGTGATCACAGGTGGTCTATGAACTCAACAGTAGCAGTTTGTAACACATTTACATCCTTGAGGGCAAGGCAACACCACCCACCATATTCACTTAATTGCTAGTTATAATGCAACTGCTTTATAATTTTGCTTGCATTTAGTTTTCATTTTTTAGCATTATGAAAGTTGTATAAGTGCCACACACAATTACTCTATAGATTTGAGAAAATTTGTAATAAAAAAACCCAAAACAAAAAATCCTTATATAATACTACTTTGTACCCTGTCATTTCATGTTATGTTTTATTTCTTAAAGACTCAAAAATATATTCCTTTAAGGTGGTAATTTAAATTTTGTTATATGAATGATCCATTCATAGATAAAGAATTTTGGCCAATTTTTTAGTACATGCTTTGATGTGAATGGGGAGCTGAACGGTAACAAAATGAGCACCATTGATTTAGACTTCACTATAGTTTAAAGGAAACTCTGCTTTATCCATAGTAGATTGATGCTCACCTACCACTCAATGTGATCACATGTATTCTCATAGCTTAATTTATCTCTGTATATCTATATGCTTAAATCCAAATGGTCATGTCAAATTGACCATTGAAAAACTCTGAAGGGAGAGTGAATCCCATAAAGGTAATGTGAAGCTTTGGGGCTGGGAGTAGATGGGGAGAAGACACTGGGATTATATAGAAATGCTAGTATTCTTTATATCATAAAATGAAGGATTTCATTTTATTTGTTTATTTTTTCCTATGTTGCCAATTTCTTTTCTTTTTTATTGAGGTATAATTGACATATAAAATTATACCAGTTTCAGGTGTACAACATAATTCTATACTTGTACATTATGCAAAATGATCACCACAATAAGTCCAGTTAACATTTTCCCCATACATCGTTACAAAAATTGTTTTTCTTGTGATGAGGACTTTTAAGATCTACTCTCAGTGACTTTCAAAGATGCAGCATAGTAATATTAACTATAGTCACCATGCTGTACATGATGTCCCCATGACTTATTTATTTTATAACTGGAAATTTATTTTAAAACTGGAAGTACTTTTTGAACACCTTCACCCATTTCTCCCCCCCCAACCCCCCACCTCTGGACACTACCAATCTGTTTTCTGTATCTATGGGCTTGTTTTCTTTTTAGGATTCTTCATGTAAGTGAACTCATACTGTATTTATCTTTCTCTGTCTGGCTTATTTCTCTTAGGATAATGACCTCAAGATCCATCCATGTTGTTGCAAATGGCAAGATTTCACCTTTTTTATGGCTGAGTAGTATGCCATGGTGTATGTGTGTGTGTATATATATGTATATATGTATATAATTCATCCATCAGTGGACACCTAGGTTGTTTCTATATCTTGACTATTGTTAATAATGCTGTAATGAACAAGGGGGTGCATATATATTTTTGAATTTCTGTACTTGTTTCCTTAGGATAAGAAAGTGCAGTTGCTGGATCATATGGTTGTTCAATTTTTAATTCTTTGAGGAACCTCCATATGTTTTCCATAGTGGTTGTACCGATTTACATTCCCATCAACAGTGCACAAGAGTTCCATTTTTCCACATCCTCATCGACGCTTGTTATTTCTTGTATTTTTGATAATAGACATTCTAACTGATATGAGGTAATATCTCACTATGGTTTTGATTTGCATTTCCCTGATGATTAGTGACATTGAGGATCTTTTCGTGTACCCGTTGGTCATTTGTATGTTTTCTTTGGAAAAAAGTCTATTCAGATTCTTTGCCTATTTTTAAATTTTAATTGTATTGTTTGTTGTTTTACTATTGATTTGAAAGTGTTCTTTATATATTTTGGGTATTACCCCTTATCAGGTATATGATTTGCAAATATTTTCTCCCATTCACTGGGTTGCCTTTTCATTTTGTTGATAGTTTCCTTTGCTGTGCAGAAGCTTTTTGTTTTGATGTATTCCCATTTGTTTATTTTTGCTTTTGTTGCTTTTGCTTTTGGAGTCAGGTCCACAAAATTATCACCATCCATATATCATGAAACAAATAATTTTAGAGATAAACCTATCAACTCTGTAACAGATTTTGAATGCATACATAAATATATTCCAAGGCAGTTCATCCCACTTTAGACAACTTTAACTGTTATTATACTTAAAATTTTTAAGCCATTAGTTAATGCCTCAATTTTTCCTTAATTACCCTGAGACTCTGGAGTTTTCTCATCTCAGTCTAATATACCTTTGGTTGGTAACTTTCTTCTTTCTCCTGTGAAAACTTTTCTCAAACAAATGGGGTGTGTGGTAGGCATTAGATTACCTGTGTTGATAAGAATCTATTTATTTTCACTATGACAATGAATTTTATCTTCTTAGCTCCTATTATCTTTCCTGGTCACTACCTAGTGATAACTACGGATAAAGTCCATCAAATTGTAGTTGAACTAAGTGTAATCCTGCAGGTTAAAACAAGGGGTTTTAGGAATAATCATTTTGCCTAGAAATGACATTTAGCCTTTGGAGGTCGTATCAGAATCCCATCTCCAACAAATTCATTGTCCTGTTGAAAAACTATCTCAAGATGGTTATTGGATAGAATTACACTCATGTTCTATGGAACACAAAAGTTCATTCGTGCTGATGGAATCTCCTCTCTCATTTTCAAGCTCCGTAAACACTAGCTAGACTAAGCATAACAGAATTCTTTCCTAGGAAACTTCTCATAGTTGAACTTTATTAGGTAGATTGTCTATCTCTAAGAGATTGGATAGGATATGAAGATTTCTCATTGTTATTCGATGAGTGAACACTTTTGGATTTTTCTCCATAGTATCTGTTAACATCATGCAAGGCACTAGTGTTTCCTTAGGAAAACAATTTGTGAAATATCGTTCTGGGAAAAGGTTTATATGATACCACCTATATATATATATATATATATGTATTTTTGTGTGTGTGAGGAAGACCAACCCTGAGCTAACATCCGATGCCAATCCTCCTCTTTTTTGCTGAGGAAGACTGGCCCTGGGCTAACATCCGTGACCATCTTCCTCTACTTTATATGGGATGCCGTCACAGCATGGCCTAACAAGCCGTGCGTCGGTATGGCCCCAGGATCCGAACCGTTGAACACCGGGCCGCCGCAGAGGAGCACGCGCGCCTAACTGCCTACGCCACGGGGCCGGCTCTGATACCACCTATATTTGAGAGTAAAATTGTAAAATATCCAGGTAGCTTTTCTGGAATTCCACGGGATCTCCAAAAAAGATTCAATCATTCTGTAATTTCTGCCCCCACTACGACTCTGTAAGAATATAGTATGGTTTCAATAAGTTTATTTATATGAATACTGCTATAAATATTGACATTAATCACTGTCTTACTTATCTTTGAATCTCCAGGACATAACAGTTAACGATATCTAGTAAATTATAATTACGCATTAGATTTGCAAAAGAGTCCATATCCAGGGAATATGCGTAATGTATGAATGTGTAGGTCATTTACCCCTTTGTACTTGGCTTTGAGGACTACTGTGATCAGTTTGTCCTTCTTCAATGTAAGTGAGTTCAAGTATGAGGTTACATTAAAATTTTTTTTATCTGACATTTAGTGCTGATGGATTATTTGATCAAGTGGATTCCATCTCTAATCATGGAGAATATGCTTATAATGAAAAAGAAATGACATAAAAATTATTTTTTGAGCTATGTTAAAAAGAAAACTATAACCCTCCACAAATATCTTAAAAATGTGAAACTACCAAATATGCCAGTATTGGAAAGAAGGGATATTTAAGGAGTAGTCTTAGAAATTTGGCTAATCACAATATTTAGTACATTTCAATGTTTCAATCACAATATTTTGTATAACTGCTGTGTAATAGGGCCTGTGTATTTATGCATCATAGTAAACTTCAGAAAGGCTGTTATATAGCAAGTTTCAGAAAAGATTTGCCGAAAAGAATGGCAAAGTGCAGTCATAAATATTTAATAAAGGAAACAATGAGAGGGGGCATGGATAAAGATATAAATTAATAAATAATCAACACCTGATTTTAAAATTTACTTCCTTTTAGTTATCACTGAGATTTGTAACAAATATTGACTTACAACTAAGAAAATGCTCAATTTCACCGATGTGACAGAGTTTATTCTTTTGGGACTAACCAGCCGTCGGGAATGGCAAGTTATCCTCTTCACCATTTTCCTGGTGGTCTATCTCATCACCATGGTGGGTAATATTGGCATGATCATGTTAATTAAGGTCAGTCCACAGCTTAACAGCCCCATGTACTTTTTCCTCAGCCATTTGTCATTTGTTGATGCGTGGTTTTCTTCCAATGTCACTCCTAAAATGTTGGAAAACCTGTCATCAGAGACAAAAGCTATTTCTTATTCTAGTTGTTTAATCCAGTGTTTCTTCTTCACTGCACTTGCCCATGTAGAAATTTTTATTCTTGCTGTGATGTCCTTTGATAGATACATGGCAATCGGGAACCCTCTGCTCTATGGCAGCAAAATGTCAAGGGTTGTCTGTATTCGACTGATTTCCTTTCCTTATATATATGGTTTTCTGATTAGTCTGGCAGCAACATTGTGGACTTACGGCTTGTATTTCTGTGGGAAAATTGAGATTAACCACTTCTACTGTGCAGACCCACCTCTTATCAAAATAGCCTGTGCTGGGACCTTTGTAAAAGAATATACAATGATCATATTTGCAGGCATTAACTTCACATTTTCTCTGAGTATAATTATCATGTCATATCTGTTCATTCTTGTTGCCATTCTACGGATGCACTCAGCAGAAGGAAGGTGAAGGCCTTTTCCACCTGTGGGTCTCATTTGACAGCTGTCATCATATTTTATGGAACTCTTATCTTTATGTATCTCAGACGTCCCACAGAGGAGTCCGTGGAGCAGGTGAAAATGGTGGCTGTGTTTTATACCACGGTGATCCCCATGTTGAATCCCATGATCTACAGTCTGAGGAACAAGGATGTGAAAGAAGCCATGAACAAAGTGATCACCAGAGCATGTTTAACCAAATAAAATAAAATTGAGTTAATTTTGTCTCCTATGTTTCATAATTGTTTTTTGTCAATTATTTATTGCTCAGTTACAAGAGAAAGTCTCACTTCAGAGAAAAAAAATTGTCCCATTCCTGTTGATGTAAGTACAGGATTAATTAAAAATTAATAAATTAATTAATCGAAAATGTTATTTGAGCTAAAGTTCACAGGTATGGTAACTGAAATTTTTCAAATACTTAGCTAGAACAAAAAGACTTTCTTTTTCTTATTCAGAAATGCAGAGGACGAATTTCAGAAATACTTATCCATTTGCCCATTTAGAGAGTATTTTGGGGCAGAAAAATAATAACACATTTCATTTAGCTGTCTAGTAGGAGGCCATAAAAATCATAGTCTTTCTAAAGGTTATGAGATGGTTTAATGTTTAACGCTTCTTTCAATGTGAAGGGTGACTCTGTTCAGAGAGTACTTTGAACATAGCAATGATAACGTATTTAATTCTTTTTTACGTTTTTGGTGTTTAAGAGACACAGCATGGTAAGTGTCTCTCCTTTACAGATTCCAGTAACTGCCATATTTCAACTCCCAGGCTACCAGTGACGGACTGTGCTCTTCTCACGTGCCCTGCCAGTGTCTTCAGTCTGACCGAAGAGCAGGTGGAATTAGTGAAGGGTTGTGCCATTGTGAAAGCACAGCTCTCCAGATTTCTCTTAATAAATTAAATTGATAGTCACATGAAATATTTTGCACATCTGTGGCTAAGATACGGAACTTCAATATTTTAAAATAATTTTTGTATTTTAAAAAATAAAGTATTTAGAATGATCTATTTGTTGTTAAAAATATCATTTTCTGCCATAACATTTTAACATAATTTAGTATCACTCTTGTGCAACTCTTTGTTGCAGAAAGTACATAATTAAGGAAATATAATACATACCATTTAAACTACACATTTAAGTAATTATGAATTTATCTGCAAAGATATAACTATAAAACAAAACTGATGCAGTATGAGAAAAAACATTCCTCTTTGTCCATTTTTGAATTTTTATTTTCCTCAGGGGAAACTAGAAATAAAGATGAATTCGTTTTCTTATACATGCAGATATCATGGGCAACACTTTAAAGATATTTGCATATAAACCCATTGCTAATTTAGATTAAATTATGTTCCTGTTTATAGTTGCAAAATTTAAAGAACTTAAGATCTAACATACTTAATGTTACTTTTGAGGTCAGATAAAAGTAATTTTTTTGGGTAGTAAAACCATTTATTCACCATTTTTGGGGGAACATCTGATATGCCAAATTATTTGCTAGTGACTAATAAATTGATTTTTTTTAATTTTTCAGTTGAGGTATAATTGACATATAATGTTATATTATTTTCAGGCGTGCAACATAGTAATTCGATATTTGTATAGATTGAGAAATGATGACCACAATAAGTCTAAGTTAATATCCATCACCATACACAGTTAATTTTTTGCTTGTGTAATGAGAATTCAAAATACAATTTTAAAGCATTTTAATACTTTGCACTCTGTTAGCAGGTGGATTTGGATGATTTTTGTGATCTCTTTTTTTTTCATATGTGAAATACTTTCTCTACTTACTTTTTTGGAAAGTTATTTAGTTAGTTTTTTGGAGAATGTTACATCAAGAAGCATGATGCCAAAATCAATGGTTAAATCATGTTTCTGGTTTGAGTTTGCAAATTTCAAATTAATTTGTGGGTGATCTTGGACAAGTCATTTTTTTGCCATTCATCCAGTTAATTTGTAGTTTGCACTCTCTGATCTTCTTGGTCTCTTCTGGCTCATATTTCCATCAATCTAAATTCTTTGGTAGAACCTAAACTAATTTTACCAGTTGCTAAAAATTCAGGATATTTCTGTAAAATACTTTTAAACATAAATCTTATTGTTACATTTATTTCTAAGTCTATCCACTTCATTATATTTAAGGATCTCCAGCATCTAACCGTAAAGCATATTTATCTCTGACACACACACACACTTTCTTCTTTTCACATGTACATTTCCTTGAGAGAGACCATATGACATTATAATTCCCTGGTGATAATGAGTTCACCTCAAGGACTTTCTCCATAATAACTGAGAAGGAACTCAGAAATTCTGGGTAATTGGGGACTGAAGAATGCAGAAGAAAACTTTGCCTGAGCACAATTTTTTCCATGATCTTTCAGACTAAATAAATTTGGATAGTGTATAGTTTAGAGTTTTTGAACAACCTAGGCTGGCATTCTAGTTCTTTAACTTGCTAGCTATCTCAACTTGGTTGAGAATCTTAATCTCATAGTTATTTCACACGTATCTATTTTTATTCTTCAACAAAGGGATAATATTATTCACAATCCTATGGAGGTGGTCAGATCATAGCTTAAACTGATTTGAGGTGAAACTGCACAAATAATTTCAATCTTTTTGAGTGCTCCATATGAGACAGGTATTGTGCTGAGTTACCCCTCTATTATCTGAGATCATCACACCACACTGTAAAATAGCAGTTTCCCCATTCTAGAGATGAGTATTGAGGCTGAGAATTGTTATTACCCAAGGTCAGGTACAGTGATAGAGCCAAGGTTTGATTACTGATCTGTCTGACTTCAAACTCAATGCTCTACTGACTCCCAGAAAAGCCTAAATTCAGTGAGACAAATTCTTCCACTACAATCGACTACTTCGCCAATGACTTCTGCTTGTACTCATTTGCCCTAGATGTGTTCAAGTGATATATACTGTTGGGACATCTGACGTCTGTAAAGCAACTATGAGATGCATACAGTATGCATTGCGTGATCATACATCCTGACAGATGGTGTTTATCAGAACTGCAGCACAACAGAGAAGGAAGCAACTGACCAAAATTTTACACGATGAAAACCAAGAATATTTCCCTGAGATGCATAATTGCGAAAAATGAATGAAAGAGGGAAGAACTCATGTGAAGGTGAGAGAGAATATTCTATGATATCAAGAATTTTGATTTCTTAATATTATTATAAGAATTATTCTTCTAATGAACACTCCTTAACTCCTCGTACACTGAGACATTTATAGAATTTTAATCATTATTCCTTTCATAATTACTTAAACAGTTGCTTAGGGAGATGCTCTCAGTGTTCTCAGTGTTCAAGATTCAATTAGAAATAGAGAGAAATTATCATTTGCTGTTCCCCTCTGCTGAAGGTAGGTCTGCAAATTGTATACTCTTTACAATATAGATTAATGTAGTCAAATCTTTTAATTTTTATCCATATTTTGAAAAGAAGACTGAGACTTTATTTGTAGAATTATTTTTTTTCACAGTATTTTATTGTGTGGAATTATATTACTGGGAAATGTTTTTATTTCCATCCAGAGTTTATTCAAAAGTTCCTAAGAATGAGCTTGTTACAATGGGTACTAGCAAAATTTTTTATTCCTCACTTTTTACACTTTCACTTTTCTCTACCAAGACCATTGATTTTCATGCTGTTGTTTTAAAATATATGTGAATGGACTTGAGGATATTGTACCAGTGGGACTAATTGGACCAGCAATTATACCTTCACTGTTTTTCTTCAAGAGAATTCCTGAAAAGTTAATAAAAATAAATTTGTTTTCTTATTTGTAAACTGCACATTCTATTTTCTCAGTTGTTTTGATAGATGATGCTCATGTATGTAATAAATTGGCTCTAACTCAGAAGTCTCTTTGTCGTCTGATCCCAAGTCTATGGTATCACCTGAACCTGGAGGGGTAGAGAGAAACAGTAGTCCACTATCTCTGTAATTCAGCCTGTTTCAGGGTCACACAAAGCTCTTCTAGTCCCTCAAGGATGAATTATTAGAAGAATAACTTTCTTCTGCTTGGAGGATGGTCAAAATGAAATTTAAATGTAAAGAAATAGAATAATAAAATAGGTTATCAAAAAAGCAGCAATAGAAGGTTATTAAGAGTACAAGACGGGAGTTAAATTAATTGTTTTGCATCCCAATCTGGTCAATTAGTAGAAATATGACTCAGGGAGACCTTCTTAGTCTTTCAGTGCTTCAGTTTCCTCATTTGTAAAGTGATGCTGGTAATAGAACCTGTTTCTTAAGACCTTTGCATGCAAAAGGTTTAGTAAGCACTCAATGAAAGTTAGGTATTCTTACTGATATTATGAAGTTGAGACTGTTGCCCCAAGAACAATCTAATACACTCATCATACATGAACTAAAATTAGAGAGGTACCGGTCTACATTTTGTAGATGCCTTGATGCTTTTTGTTTGTTTGTTTTATACTTAATATAGTAGTACCATTAACCCAAGTCAAACTCTGTTAGAGAATTATCTGTTCATGGAGTGGGGTCAGGAGTTTTTACAAAGGGAAATCCCTCACCTTAGCTCTATTTTCCAACCAGAGTCCATAGCTCTCCTTTGGCTAAGTATTTCTACGCTTAAAAGGAGCCAAAACAGATGAGCTACAATCATGGAAAACTATAATAAGAGGAAGCTTAGTGCAGAACTAAAACTTCAGTGTCTATTATGTTATGTGCCCAATTTATTTTATATATGGTATATTTAATTCCCATGTTAAGCACTTTAGGGGTATGGAAATAGTTCATAGAAATTAATTAACTTCCCAAATGTGCTCTGCTACTAATTGGAGGGGGTCATGATATAATCAGAGTTCATACACTTTTTAATATATAAAGGAATATCTCAAGCAACACTCTTTTTCAACATGCCAAGCTAATATTTCCTCTTCTGAGCATTTGCATTTGATTCCCTTTTCCCTTCACATTTCTCTGTAGCTGGCTACTTCTCACTAACTCAAAAGTCACTTCCTCAGAGAGATCTTCTTTGATCACTCTATCTGCACCTCACCTTCCCTTATTTCTTATCTTATTAGCCTACTGTACTTTTGACACAGCAGCTCCACTCCCTAATGTGTCACATTTGTACATTTGTTTATTGCTTATTCCTTCACAACAAGAATAGAGTATGATGCAAGCCAGAATCTTGTATATCTTGTTCACACTCATATTTACAGTATTTAGAATACTTCTAGATATAACAAATATATCTGACATAAAATTGGCCTTGATGTTTAAAGAATTAATTAATATAAGCAATTTTAAACAAAGTTCCATTTATAAGTCGGTAAGATACCCTTCAAACACTGTTACTATGGAGAGCTTAACTTTCCAAGATGGTGCTAATTCTGCAAATACATCCTTAAGAAAGTATGGCAAGTTTTTACTTCATGGAAGAGTCAACCGGGGAGGTCTAGTCAAAGGAGAAAGTGTTGTTTGGGAGTCTTTTTCTTGTAGTAATATTAAATTTGAATATGAATAACCAGGCATAGAATTGATTTGTTCTGAAAACCAGAGGAATCTGATGTGAGATAGAATAATTATTAAAACATGTCACCTAAACTTTGCCTCATGCTCTTTATCTATTGACATAATTTTGATAGTGGGTGCTAGATAATTGAACCACTTGTAGATTACTTTTAAGAGATAACTGTAAAACTAATAGAGTCTGTGCTGTTAAATCCTTTTACCCCTGCAAGTAGAAGCAATCAAATGAGCAAACTGTTTAGCTAAACAAATGAAAGATGACTAGGAAGTTCATTTGTTGAAAGCATATGATATCATATGCTGGCATAATGGAGGACAAATATGTCAATGACTAGATTTTAACACCGATTACCACTGACAACTCTCAGTCTGACTTTAGTCATAATTGTACCTTGTGTTTCAACATTATTGTAATAATATAGCAAAATATAAATGTTTAATTTTAATAATACATGTTAGCAATGAATATAATTGCCTATTTTACAGATAAGAAACTGATAAATGTTGGTGGTAAATATCTATAAAACCTATTAAAGGAAACAATTATGCCCCTATATTCTCATCTTTGACATTGTGCAAAGTCAGCATTGATTTTTAAATTATTCAAAGTATGATAAGGATAAATGTGACTCAAAAGTTTCAAGAATAAAACAGTCATTTATGTTTTTTATTTCTCCTTAGATGATACAGACTGGGTCTATGTGAAGGCCATGCCAAATTTCACGGATGTGACAGAATTTATTCTTCTGGGGTTGACCAGTCGTCAGGAGCTTCAAGTTCTCTTTTTTGTGGCATTCCTAGCAGCTTACATGATCACTCTGTTAGGGAACATTGGTATGATCATTCTGATCAGCATCAGTGCCCAGCTTCAGAGCCCTATGTACTTTTTCTTGAGTCATTTGTCTTTTGTGAATGTGTGTTTCTCTTCCAATGTCACCCCCAAAATGCTGAAAAACTTATTATCAGAGACAAAAAGCATTTCCTATGTGGGGTGTTTGGTGCAGTGTTACTTTTTGATTGCTCTTGCCCACGTGGAGGTCTATATGTTGGCAGTGATGGCCTTTGATCACTACATGGCCATCTGCAAACTTTGCTTTACGGCAGTAACATATCCAAGACTGTCTGTGTTTGGCTCATCTCTGTGCCTTATGTCTATAGATTCTTCGTTAGTCTAATATGCACACTATGGACGTATGGCTTGTACTTCTGTGGAAACTTTGAATTCAACCACTTTTATTGTGCAGATCCTGCTCTCATCAAGATTGCCTCCTGGGGGATCCACATCAAAGAATACACAATGATTGTCATTTCTGGAATTAACTTAACATATTCCCTCTCAGTGGTCCTCATCTCCTCATCTCCTCTACCTTCATTGTAGTAGCTGTGCTATGCATGCACTCTTCTGATGGGAAGAGGAAAGCATTCTCTGCATGTGGGTCCCACTTGACAGTGTTACCATGTTTTATGGGACTCTCATATTCATGTATCTCAGGCGGCCCACTGAAGAGTCTGTGGAGCAGGGGAAAGTGGTGGCTGTGTTTTATACCACCGTGATTCCCGTGCTGAATCCTATGATCCACAGTTTGAGAAACAAAGATGTGAAAGAAGCCATAAACAATGTGATCAGCAGAACATGTTTAATAAAATAAAGTAAAATTGAGTTAATTTTGTCTTCCATGTTTCATAAGTATTTCTTTGTCAACAGATTATTGCTCAGTACATAGCTAGAGGCTTTTTATAAAAGCTAAAGACTTTGTGAATTGAAAAGACAAAAAAGATAAGACTAATATTCAGAGAAAAAAAGCAGATTGACCCATCCTTGTTGATGTAAGTAACGAGGATTAATTAAAAATTAATAAATAGATTAATTGCAAAGATAATTTGAGCCAAAGGTCACAGGTACACTGATAGAAATTGTTCAAATACTTCGCTAGAATGAAAAGATTTTGTTTTTCTTATCCAAAAATTCAGTGGATGAATTTGGGAAATTCTTATCAATTTTACTACTTAAAGAGTAATTTAAAGTAGAGAAAAAATAAAACATATTTCATTTAGTTTTCTAGTGTGAGGACATAACAATGGGGGTCTCAGTAAAGGTTGTGAGATTGTGTAACGTTTAATGCTTCTTTCAATGAGAAGGGCGGGTCTGTTCAGAGATTACCACTTTGAAAATATCAATACTATTTTATTTGATCCTTTGTCAATTTTTTGGTGTTTAAGAGACACAATGGTGTCTCTCTTTTACAGATTCCGGTAACTGCTGTATTCCAACCCCAAGGTTGCCAGTGACTAGCCTATGCACTTCTCACATGCTCCTGCCAAGATGTCCTCAGTTTGATTGGAGTGGTTATAATTAGTGAATTAATGTGTCATTTTGAAAGCACATCTCTCCAGATTCCACTTAATAAATTAAATTGATACTCTAGTGAAATATTTTGCATATCTGTGACTAAGATGTGGAACTTAAATATTTTAAAATAATTTTTGTATTTGAAAAAAATAAAATATTGAGGTGGTCTATTTGTTGTAACAGTAACAAGTCTGGCCATAACATTATTGACATAATTTGGTATGTCTCTCCTACCTCATTTCACAAAGTACAAGCATGAGGCAACAACTTTACAACTTGGACTTTCCTTGAAGTCTCTATGTCCTCAGATGAATGAATAAATAAATAACCTGCTGTTTTGGTGCAGAAATTATGTAACTAAAGTAATAAAATTTACACATTTAAATTACACATGTAAGTAATTGCAAGTTTATTTGCAAAGATGTAAATATAAAATGAAATTGATGCAATATGAGAATAAACATTCTACTTTGCCCATTTTTGAGTTTATTTTCCTCGAGGGAAACCAGAAATGCATATGATGTCATTTCCACATACACACACATGTCATGGGCAACATTTTAACGATATTTGCATAAAATAAAATTGCTAATTTAGATTAAATTATAATATTATGTGTCTATAGTTACAAAAATTAAACTCCCTAAAGAATTGAAGGTCTCAGTTACACAGTTACCTTTAAGATGAGTTAAGAGTAATTCCTTTCGGCAGCGAAACCATTTATTTACCATTTATCGAACACTTGACATGCCAAATTAGTTGCTGGTTACTTATAAATTTCAAAATACGGTTTTAAATATTTTAATGCTTTGTAGTCTGTTAGCAGGTGGATTTGGATGACCTTTGTTACGTCTTTTTCTCAAAGGCGAAATGCCTTCCCTACTTATTTTTGCGTAGTTATTTTAGTGTATATGAAGAGTGATGATGCCAAGGTGAAAGGTTAAATCATACTCCTGGTTTGAGTTTCCAAATTTCAAACTAACGTGTGGATGACCTTGGACAAGTCACTTTTTGCCATTCATCCAATTAATATTTAGGTTCTAGTCTCTGATCTCCAGGGTCTCTGAGGTTGATAATTTCCATGAGTCTAGATTCTTTGGCAGAGCATGAAGCAGCTTTGCATTTGTTGAAAATTCAGGATATTTCTGTAAGATATTTTTTAAAATAGATTCTATTGTTACATTTGTTTTTTCACCTATCAAATTCATTATATTTAAGATCTTCAATATAAGGTGATTTTAACTATGTCACTCTCTCTTTCTTGCTCTCTCTCTCTTTCTAACACACACACACACACATGCACACACAAACTTTCTTCCTTTCAAATCTATACTTTCTTGAAAGAATGAGCATTACATCACAATAACCTGATGCTAATGAGTTTGCCAGATGTACTTTTTCCCTAATAAGTGAGAAGGGACTCAGGAGTTCTAGGTACATGGGCACTGAAGAATGCAGAGAAAACTTTGCCTGAGGACAATTCTGTGAACCTTCCAGACTAAATTGAGGTAGTATATAGTTTAGAGTTTGTGAACAACCTAGGTTGGCATTCTGGTTCTTTAACTTGGTAGCTTTCTAAACTTGGCCAAAAAACTTAACTTTACAGTTATTTTACATATGCATGTTTTATTCTTCAATATAGGGATAATGTTAATCACAATTCTATAGAGGTGGTGAGCTCATAATTGTAAAGTGATTTGAGGTGAAAATGCACAAAAAATTTCAATGTTTTTAGTGCTTCATATGAGACAGGCATCACACAGAGTTACCCCTATGTTATCTGAGACCGTCACGTCACATTGTAAGATGGCAGTTTCCCCATTCTAGAGATGAGTATTGAGGCTGAGAATTGTTATTACCAAGGGTCGTGCAAAGTGATAGAGCTTGATCTGTCTGACTTCAAAGTCAATGCTCTACTGACTCCCAGAAAAGCCTAAATTGAGGGAGACAAATCATTCTACCACAATTGACTACTTCACCAATGACTTCTACTTGTACTCATTCTCCCTAGATGTTTCCAAGTGATTTATGCTGTTGATGCATCTGACGTCTTTAAAGCAAGCATGAGATGCATAGGACATGTATCGTGTGATGGGACATCCTGCGAGATGGTGCCTATTAGGACTGTGGCACAGCAGAAAAGAAAGTCGCTGACCGAAATTTTACATGATGCAAACCAAGAATATTTCCCTGAGATGTATAATTGCGAAATGTGAATGAACAAGGGCAGAACCCATATGAAGGTGAGAGATTATTCTGTGATATCAAGAATTTTGATTTCTCAATTTTATTATAAGAATTATTCTTCTCATGAACACTGCTTAACTTCTCCTACCCCTGAGATGTTTCTAGAATTTCAATCACTATTTCTTTCATAATTAACTGGATAGTTCCTTGGGGAGATGCTTGTACTGCTCTCAGTGTTCAATAGTCTAGTACATATAGTGAGAAATGATCATTTGCTGTTCTCTGCTGAAGGTAGGTCTGCAAATTCTTTACTCTTTGCAAAACAGATGAGTGCAGTCAAATCTTTTAATTTTTATCCTTATTTTGAAGAGAAGAATGAGGCCTTATTTGTAGTCTTATTGTTATTACAGTGTTTTACTGTGTGAAATAATATTACTTGGAAATATTTTTATTTCTATCCAGAGTTTGTTCAAAACTTCTTAAGAATGAGCTTGTTACAATGGGGATTTACAAAAATTTACAAAAATTTCCGTTTTTTACCATTTCACTCTTCTCTACAAAAACCATTGATTTTCACATTGTTGTTTTAAATTATATGTGAATGGAGTTAAGGATATAGCATCAGTAGGAATAATTGGACCAGTAATTATATCTTTCCTGTTTTCTTCATAGGAAATTCCTGAGGGTTAATAAAAATGAATTTTGTTTTTATTTGTAAGTTACACAATCTATCTTCTCAATTTTTTTGGTAGGTGATGCACATCTATATAATAAATTGGCTCTAACT
>JAQQSS010000775.1:0-20263 GCA_028646465.1 Rhinoceros unicornis
GGGTTCTGGTTAGGGTTTGGGTTCGGGTTAGAGTTAGGGTTTGGGTTCTTTTTAGGGTTAGGATTAGGCTTATTGTTAAGCTTCGGGTTTGGTTTAGGGTTAGAGGGTTAGTGTTTACTTTAGGGTTACAGTTAGGTTTGGGATTAGCATTTGGTTTCAGCTTAGGTTTCTTGTTAGGGTTAGTGTTAAGGTTACAGATAGGGTCAGATTTAGGATTAGGGTTAGGGTTAGGGTACGTGTTAGGGTTAGGGTTAGGTTTAGGGTTCGGGTTAGTGTTATGGTTAGCATTAGGTTTTGGCTTAGGTTTAGGTGTGGGTTCGTGTTAGGGTTCACGATCGGGTTAGGGTTAGGTTTCAGGTTATATTTCAGTTTCAGGTTATGGCTAGGGTTAGGTTTAGGGGTAGGGTTAGGTTGTGGGTTAAGGTTAGGGTTCGGTTTCGGTTAGGGGTTAGCGTTAGGGTTAGGTTTCGGGTAATTGTTAAAGTTTGGGTTCGGGTTAGGGATAATGTTCGGGTTACTGTCGAATTAGTGTTAGGTTTCGGGTTAGAATTCAGCTTAGGGTTAGGGGTCGGGTTAGGGTTCGGCTTGGGGTTTGGTTCGGGTTAGCATTAGGGTTAGGGTTTGGGTCACCATTAGGGTTCGGGTTAGGGTTAGGGTTTGGATTAGTGTCAGGGTTCATGTTAGGGTCACAGTTAGTGTTAGGGTTAGGCTTAGGGTTAGAGTGTTAGAGTTTAGGCCAGTGTTCAGGTTAGGGTTGGAGTTAGTGTTTGGTTTCAGGTTATGTTCAGGTTTGGATCATGGTTAGGGTTAGTGTTAGGGATAGGGTTATGGTTAGGGTTAGGGTTAGGTTTCAGTTTAGGGTTAGGTTTAGGGTCAGAGTTAGGTTTAATGTTAATGTTAGCATTAGAGTTACAGTTAGGTTTATGGTCAGGGTTATGGTTTGGTTAGGGTTATGTTTGGGGTTCTATTTCAGGATAGGTTTAAGGTTAGGGTTCAAGTTAGTATTAAGGTTTGTGTTAGTGATCGGGTTAGTGTAGGGGTAGTGTTAGGGTTTAGGGTTAGGGCTTCGGTAAGGGTTAGGGTTAGAGATAGTGTTCGGGTTACGGGTAGGTTTAGGAATAGTGTTAGGGTTAGAAGGTTAGGTCATTAGTGTTAGAGTTCAGGTTTGGGTTAGGGGTCGGGTTAACATTAGGGTTAGGGTTAGGATTAGGATTAACTTTAGGTTTAGGTCTAGGGTTAGAGTTTATGGTTGGGTTTAGAGTTAGGGTTATAGTTCATGTTAAGGTTAGGTATCGGTTAGGGTTAGGGTTTGGGTTAGGTTTAGGGTTCTGGTTAGGGTTAGGGTTATGCTTCGTGTTAAGGTTAGGTTCCGGGATCAGGTTAGGGCTAGGGCTATGGATAGGGTTCGTGTTAGTCGTAGGGTTAGGGATAGTGTTAGGGTTAGAAGGTTACTGTTAGGGTTAGGGTTAGGGTTTGGGTCGGGTTAGAGTTTGGGTTAGGCTTGGGGTTCAGCTTCATGTTAGGGTTAAGGTTAGGGTTCAGCTTCATGTTAGGGTTAGGGTTAGGCTTAGTGTTAGGATTCGGGTTACAGTTACTGTTATGGTTAGGGTTAGGATTACAGGGTTACGGTATAGGTTAGGGTTAGTTGAGGTTTGGGGTTAGTTTTCAGGTCAGTTTTCGGGTTAGAGTTAGGTTACATTTAGGGATAGGGTTAGATTAGTGTCCAGTTTAGGGTCAGGATTAGGTTCATGGTTTGGGTTCGGGTTGCAGTTAGGGTTAGAGGTAGGGGTAGGGCTAGGGTTCGGGTTAGGGTTAGGTTGAGGGTTACTGTTAGTGTTCGAGTTACCGTTAGAGTTAGTGTTAGGTTTAGAGTTAGAGGGTTATGGGTATGGTTAGGTTTAGGGTTAGGGTTAGAGTTAGTGTTCGTGTTCAGGTTGGGCTTGGGGTTGGGGGTTTGGGTGAAGGTTCGGGTTAGCTTTCGCGCTAAGGTTAGAGTTCGGGTAAGGTTAGAGTTAGGGTTATGGTTATGGTTCGGGTTAAGGTTAGGGTTCAGTTTAGGGTAAGTGTTAGGATTCGAGTTAGGTTTAGGGTTAGGGTTTGGGTTTGGGTTAGTGTTAGTCTTAAGGTTCGGCTTAGGGTTAGGGTTGGCATTAGCGTCTGGCTTAGGATTAGGTGTGCGTTAGTGTTAGGATTCAGGTTCGATTTAGGTTAGGGTTCGGGTTAGAGTTTGGGTTCAGGTTATGGTTATGGTTATTTTTAGGTGTAGGGTTAGTGTGCATGTTAGGGGTTTTGGTTAGAGTTTAGGGTTAGGAATAGGGATAGGGTTCGGGTTTGGTTTCAGGTTAGAGTTAGTGTTCGGGTTATGGTTTTGGTTAGGGTTAGGGTTCGGGTTAGGTTTAGGGTTTGGGTTAGGGTTCGGGTTAGGTTTAGGGTTTGGGGTAGGGTTAGGGTTACTGTTAGGATTAGGGTTTGTCTTAGGTTTAGGGTTCGGGTTTGGGTTAGGGTTAGGGTTAGTGTTGGGGTAGGGGTAGGTTAAGGTTAGGGATAGGGTTAGGGTTAGTGTTTAGGGTTAGGGTTAGTATTAGGGTAAGGGTTATGGTTAGAGTCAGGGTTGAGTTAGTATTAGAGGGTTAGGTTTTAGGTTACGGTTAGAGTTAGAGTTAGGGGAATAGTTAGGGTTCGGGTTTGGGTTAGTGTTCAGGTTAGGGTTATGGTAACAATTAAGGTTAGTGTTAAGTTTAGGGTTCTGGTTAGAGTTAGAGTTAGGGTTAGGGTTACGGTTAGGGTTATCCTTCCGGTTCGGATTCAGGTTATAGTTAGGGTAACGGTTAGTGTTAGTGTTCCTGTTAGGGTTCAGGTTAGTTTTAGCGTTAGTGTTAGTGTTAGGATTAGGGTTAGGTTTTAGTTTAGTGTGAGGGTCAGGTTAGGGTTAGGGTTAGCATTCATGTTTGGGTTAGGGTTAGGGTTATGGTTCGTGTTATGCTTAGTATTAGGTTTAGGATTTGGGTTATGGTTAGGGTTAGTGTGCGGTTTTAGGTTAGGATTAGGGTTTGCATTAGGTTTAGTGTTAGGGTTAGTGTTTAGGTTCGGGTTGGGGTTAGGGTTAGGGTTAGTGTAAGGGTTAGGGTTATTGTTAGGGTTAGTGTTGGGTTTATTTTTAGGTTTAGGGTTTGGGTTAGGTTTCGGGTTCAGGTTAGAGTTAGGGTTAGGGTTAAGGATAGTTTTATGGTTATGGTTATGGTTAAGGTTAAGGTTAGAATTCGGGTTCGGGTTAAAGTTAGGGATTGAGCTCGTGTTAAGTTTAGGGTTTCGTGTTAGGGTTCGGTTAGTGTTAGGATTAGGGTTAGGGTTTAGTGTTAGTGTTAGTGTTGGGTTTAGTGTTATGTTTCAGGTTCGGGTTATTGCTAGGGTTAGGGTCCGGGTTAGTGTCTGTGTTAGGGTTCTGGTTTGGTTTACGGTTAGTGTTTGGCTTTGAGTTAGGTTTAGGGTTCAGGTTAGGGTTAGGGTGAGGGTTAGGCTTCGGGTTAGGTTTAGGTTTAGGGTTTAGGGTTAGGGTTAGGGTTAGGTTTTGGATTATGGTTAGGAGTAGGGTTAACGTTCAGGTTAATGTTAGGCTTCTGGTTAGTGTTAGAGTTAGGTTTCGGGTTAGGGTTAGGTTTCGGGATAGGGTTAGGCTTAGGGCTGGGTTAGAGTTAGAGGTAGTTTTCGGGTTATGGTTCAGGTTCGGGTTGACGTTAGGGTTTCTGTTCGGGTTCTTTTTAGTGTTTGGTTTAGGGTTCCTGTTAGGTTTAGGGTTAGCTTTAGGGTTAGGGTTAGGGTTAGTGTTCAGGTTAGGGTTATGTTTAGTTTTAGGGTTTGGGTTAGGGTTAAGTTTCAGGTTCGGGTTTAGGGTTATGGTTAGGTTTAGTGTTTGGGTTAGGTTTAGGATTAGGGTTAGAGATAGGGTTAGGTTTCGAGCTAGGTGTAGGTATGGGTTTAGGGTTAGGGCTAGGGCTAGGGCTATTTTCAGGTGTGGGGCTACTTTAGGTTTAGTTCTAGGGCAAGGCTTAGTGGTAGGGTTACCGTTCTGGTTAGGGTTAGGGCTAGGGCTAGTGCTAGGGTTAGTCTTAGTGCTAGCACTAGTATTAGGGTTAGGGTTAGGGTTAGATTTTAGTTAGGGTTAGGGTAAGGTTTAGGGTTAGATGTAGATGTAGGGTTAAAGTCAGTGTTTGATTAAGGTTATGGTTAAGTTTAGGGGTATGGGTAGGGTTTTGGGTTAGGGTTAGGTGTAGAGTTAGGTGTAGGGTTAAGAACAGGTTTAGGGTCACTCTTAGGGATATTGTTAGGTTTAGGGCTAGGGTTAGGTTTAGGGTTAAGGTTGAGTTTGGTTATGATTAGGGTGAGGGTTAGGGCTAGGGGTAGCTTTAGAGTGACGGTTAGGGCAAGGGTTATGGTTAGGACTACGTTTAGTGCTAAGTTTAGGGTTAGGCTTAGGATTAGGACTAGGGTTAGTGTTGGTTCAGGGTTATGCCTAGGACTGAGGCTGGTTTTAGGGTTAATACTATGGTCAGAGCTAGTTTAAGGATTATGTTTAGGTTAAGGATAGCATTGGGAGTATGGGGAGGGGTAGGGCTACAAATAGATTTAGGGGTAGGGGTAGGGTTAGGGTTGGGTTAGGGTTAGGGTTAGTTGTAGGTGTAGGGCTAGGATTAGTGTTAGGGTTAGGGTTAGGGATAGGGTTAGTGTTAGTGCTAGGTTAGGGTTACAGTTAGAGTTAGGGTCAGGGTTAGGGTTAGGGCTAGTGTTAGGGTTTGGCTGGGATTAGGGTTAGTGTTAGGGCTACGGCTAGGGTTAGGATTAGGTCTAGGTCTAGGATCAGTTTTAGGGCAAGGTTTAGGGTTGGGTTAGGGTCATGCTTAGTGTTAGAGTTTGGGCAGGGGTAAGGTTAGTATTAAGGTTGGGTTAAGGGTAAGGTTATCTTAAGGGGTACGGCTAGGGTTGTGTTAGATTTGGTTTAGTGGTGTGGTAGGTTTAGTGGTAGGGTTATGGTTAGGGTTAGCTTGATGTTTTGGGCTAGCATCAGGGCTATGGTGTAAGGGTTAGGGTAAGGGTTAGCATTATTTTTGGGCTAGGTTTAGGGATAGGTTTAGCATTAGGTTTAGGGTTAAGGTCATTGCTAAGGTTAGTGCTAAGGTTAGGGTTAGCTCTAGGCCTTTGTCAAGGGTTAGGTTTCAGCCTACGGCCAGGGTTAGCATTAGGTCTAGGACTAGGTTAGGTACAGGGCAAGCAGTAGGCTTAGGGTTACGATTAGGGTTAGAGTTAGAGATGGTTAGGGCTAAGGTTGGGGTTAGGGTTATTGTTAGATCCATTGCTAAGGTTAGGGCTAAGGTTACAGTTAGGTCTAGATCTTGGTCAAGTGTTAGGGCTTTGGCTACGACTAGGATTAGTGTCAGGTCTAGGAATAAGTGAGGTTTAGGGTTATTGTTAGAGTTAGGCTTATGGTTCGTGTTAGGGTTAGGGTTAGTGTTCGGGTTAAGGTAAGGTTTAGGGTTTGGGTTAGGGTTAGGAGTAGGGTTAGGGTTCGGGTTCAGGTTAGGTTTAGGGTAGGTTCGGATTAGGGTTAGGGTTAGGTTTAGTGTTTGGGTTAGAGTTAGCATTAGTGTTTGTGTTCGGGTTAGGGTTATTGTTAGTGTTAGGGTTCCAGTTAGGGTTCAGGTTAGGGTTTGGTTTCTCGTTAGGGTTGGGTACAGGTTCGGGTTCGGGTTAGTTTAGGGTTAGGGTTGGGGTTACAGTTAGTCTTAAGGTTCGGGTTAGGGATTGGGTTCAGTTTAGAGTTAGGGTTCAGGGCCTAGTAAAAGTTAGGGTTCGTGTTCAGGTTAGGGTTAGGGTTCAGTTTAGGTGTCCAGTTCAGATTAGTGTTAGGGTTAGGTTTAGGGTTAGGGTGCTTGTTATTGTTATGGTTAGTTTTAGGGTTCGGGTTAGTTTGTTTAGTGTTAGGGTTCGGGTTAGGGTTAGATTTTAGGTTCTGGTTCGGGTTAGGGTTAGGTTCGAGTTAGGGTTAGGGTGCAGTTTAGGGTTTGGGTTTGGGATAGGTTTAGGTTTAGGGTTAGGATTACGGTTCTGGTTAGGGTTAGGGTGCGATTTAGTGTTCATGTTAGGGTTGGGTTTAGGGTTTGTGTTAGGGTTACGTTAAGGGTTAGCGTTAGGTTTAGGGCTATGATTAGGGTTAAGGTTAGGGTTCCTATTGGGGTTAGGGTTAGGGTTATTGTTCGGGTTAGTGTTATAGTTCGGGTTCGGGTTAGTGTTAGTGTTAGGGTTCGGGTTATGGCTCCAGTTTGTGTTAGGGTTAGGATTAGGATTAGGTTTAGGGTTAGGGTTCGTGTTAAGGTTAGGGTTCAGGTTAGGGTTAGGGTTCAGGTTAGGGTTAGGGTGTGGGTTATGGTTAACATTAGGGTTTGGGTTAGGGTTAGGGTTCTGGTTAGGGTAAGGGTTAGGGTACGGGTTAGGGTTAATGTTAGGCTTCAGATTAGGGTTCGGTTTAGCATTAGGTTTGGGGTTAGGGATCGGGTTATTGTTAAGGTTAGGGTTGGTATTCCGGTTAGGGTTAGGGTTATTTTTTGGGTTGGAGTTAGTGTTAGGCCTATGGTTATGGCTATGGTTAGCATTAGGGTTGTGGTTCGAGTCAGGGATAGCATTAGGGTTAGGGTCAGGGTTCTGGTTAGGTTTAAGGTTTGGGTCAGGGTTTGAGTTATGGTTAGGGTTAGGGTTTGGGTTAGGGTTAGGGGTCAGGTTACAGTTAGGGTTAGAGTTAAGTTTAGGTTTAGGGCTAGGGTTAGGTTTCAGGTTCGTGTTAGGGTTAGGGTTAGGGCTCGGGTTAGGTTGTTAGGGTTAGTGTTAGGGTTTGGGTTCAGGTTAGGTTTCGGGTTATGGTTATGTTTAGGGTTCGGGTTACCATTAGGGTTGGGGTTAGAGTTAGGCTTAGGGACAGGGTTCTGATTGGGTTAGGGTTAGGGTTAGGTTTAGGGATCAGGTTAGGGTTAGGGTAGGGTTAGTGTTAGGGTTAAAGTTTGGGTTCTGTGTATGCTTAGGGTTTGGGTAGGGTTAGGTTTAGGGTTCAGGTTTGGTTTACTATGGTTAGGGTTAGTGTTAGGGTTCAGGTTAGCATTAGTGTTAGGGTTAGGGTGAGTATTACTGTTGTGGTTAGGATTAGTGTTGCTTAGGGCTAGGGTTAGGTTTAGGTTAGGGTTAGTGTTAGGACTAGGGCTGGGTTATGATTAGGGCTAGGGCTAGGATTAGTATTATTTTTAGCCTTAGTTTTAGGGGAAGGAGTTTGAGTTTCGCTTAGGGTTAGGTTTAGCGGTAGAGTAGGTTTAGGAATAGGGTTAGGGTTTGTGTTAGGCCTCGGTTAGGGCTACAGCTAGTGTTAGGGTTAGAGTTAGGTTTGGATTATGTGTAGGGTTAGGGTGAGGGTTAGCAGTGGAGGTCGTGTTAGGGTTACTGTTATTGCAAAAGTTATCTTTAGGGCTGGGCTTAGGGCTAGGTTTAGGATTACATTTAGTGTTAGGTTTCTTTTTAGGTTTAGGGCTAGGTTTAGTGTTAGGATTAGGGCTGGGGCTGGGTTTCAGGTTAGGTCTAGGGGATTAGGATTAGGGTTAGGTCTGGCGTTAGTGTTGGGTGTGCATTAGTGTTAGGGGCAGTGGAAGGGGTAGGAGTAGATATAGGGTTAGGGTTTGGGTTAGGACTATGGTTAGAGTTAGGGTTATGCTAGTGTTAGAGTTATGGTTAGGGTTAAGGCTAAGACTAGGGTTAACGTTAGGGTTAGAGTTGGCTTAGGGTTACAGTTACAGTGAGGGTTAGGGGTAGGCATACTATTAGGGTTAGGGGTAGGGCTAGTTTTAGGGTTTGGGATAGGCTTAGGTTTAGGGATAAAGTTGGGTTAGGATTAGTGTTACAAACCCTAACCCTAGCCCTAAAACGAATGCTAACATTAATTCTAACATGAAACCTAATTCTCACCCTAACCCTAACCATAGCCCTAGACCTAACCTTATCCATAACCCTAACCCTAACACTCACCACAACACTAACCCTACACTTACCCCTACCGTGAGCCTACGTCTAACTCTAACCCTAAACTTTACTCTTACAGTAACCCAACCCCAACCCTAACACTAACAATAATCAAAGCCCTAGAACTAGGCCTAAGCCTAGCTCTATCCCTAACACTAAACCTAGCCCAAGCCACAACCATAATCCTAACTGTAAACCTACCCCTATCCCTTGCCCTAGAACTAGCCCTAACCCAGCCCTGCACCTGAAACTAATCCTATCCCTAGCCCTAAACCTAAAACCCAGACCTATCACTAGCCATAACTCTAACCATAGCCGTGGCCCAAACCTTAACCCTAACACTAACGTTCTCACTAACTCTAGCACAAACACTAAGGCTAACCCTAACCCTAACTCTAACCCTAACACTGACCCTAACCCTAACACTAATCCAACCCTAACCGTAACCCAACCGGATCCCTATCCCTAACCTTAAACTTAAGTCTAGCGCAACTCTAACCCCAATCCTACACCCCCCCTAAACATAAAACTAAATCTAACCTTAAATAAAACCTAACCCTAACCCTATCCTTAACCTAATCCTAGCCCTAACCTTAACCTAAGGCTAGCCCTAGACCAATCGCTAGCCCTAACCCTAACCCTAACCCTAGCTCTAGCCCTAGAACTAACCCTAAACCTAAACTTAAACCTAACCGTAACCCTAGCCCCACCCTAACCCAAACCCTAACCCTAACTCTAAGCCAACCCCTACAACTACCCCAGAACCTAATCATAGCCCTAAACCTAACCCTAACACTAACCCTTACTCTAAAACAATCATAACCCTAACCCTGAGCTTAACCCTAATCCTAGACCTAGTCCTAACACAAACACTGGCCATAGCTCTAACACTAACCCTAAACCTATCCCTAACCCTAAAGCTATCCCTAACCCTAAGCCAAACCCAAACCGTAACCATAATTGTAACTCTAACCCTAAACCTAACCTTAACCCTAACACCAGAGCTAGCCCTAACCCTATTGCTAAGCCTAACACTAGCCCTAACCAAAACAAGAACCCTACACATAACACTAACCCAAATGCTAGCACTACCCCTAGCCCTAACCCTAAACTTAACAATAACACTCCAAGCAAGCCCTAACCCTAACACAATTCCTAGCCCTAGACCTGACCCTAACCTTAGCCCTAGCCATAATCATATCCCTAACACTAACCCTAGCTCTAGCCCTAACCCTAACCCTAACCGTAACTATAGACCTAGCCCTAGCCCTAGCCCTAACGATAACCCTAGCCCTTTCCAGAGATTTGGCTCTAATGCTAACTCTAAGACTAGCACTATCCCTAACCTTAGCACTAACACTAATGCTAAACCTAGCCATAGCCTTAAACCCAACCCTAGCCCTAGTCCTAACCCTAACCCTAAGCCTAGTCATAAGCCTAGCCCTAAACTTAATTCTAACCCTAGTCCTAAACCAAACATTAACATTAACTGTAACCCTAGCATAGAACTAACCTTAACTATAGCCCTAAAATTACCCCTAACCAAAAACCTAACCCTAACCCACCCTAACCCTAGTCCTAACCCTATCCCTAAAACTAGGCCTAACATTAGCCCTAACCCTAACCCTTGTCCTAACCTGAACTGTAGCCCCAACCCTAACTTTCATGGTAAACCTACCTGTAAATCTCACCACAACCATAAACACAACCCAACCCGAGACCTAACCCTAACCCTAACTCTAGGTATAGCTCTAACCCCAACCCTAACCCAAACCCTAAACCCAACCCTAACTGTACCCATACATCTACCCATCCCCTAACCCAAACACGAACCCAACATCTACCCTTACCCCTACCCCTAAACCTAACCCAACTCAAACCCTACCCCTACCCCTACCCGTAACCCTAACTCTAAACCAAATGTAACACTAATCCTAACACTAATACTAACACTAATCCTAACCTGAACCCTAATTCTCACCCCCCCAGCCCTAACCCTAACCCTAGCCCTAGCCTTAACCTTATCTTTAACCCTAACCCTAATGCAACCCTAACCCTAATCCTACTCCTACCCCTACCCCTCCCCTAAACAAAAACCTAACCAAATGCCTACACCTACTCCAACCCCTAACACCAAGTATAACTCAACCCTAGTCCTAACCCTAACACTAATCCTAGCCCTAGCCCTAGCCCTAACCTTGACCATAACACTACACCTAACCTTAACCCAAAACCTGACTCTAGCCCTAAGCCTCACCCTAACCCTAAACCCAACCATAGCCCTAACCCTAACGCTAAATCTACTTCTAACCATAACCCTAACACTAACCTTAACCCAAGCCTTACACTAAACCTAGCTGTAACCTCAGCCCCAACCCTTACCCGAACCCTTGTCATCACCTGACCCCTAACTCTATCCCTAAACTTAACACTAACCCTAATCCTAGCCATAATCCTAACACGAGCCCCAGCCCTAGACCTAACCCTAACAGTAACCCTAACCCTAAAAATGGGCCTAACATTTGGCCCAATCCTGAACCCTAACCCTAAACGCAGCCCTATGCCTTGTCCTAGATCTGACATTAACTCTAGCAGTAGCACTGAACCTAACCCTAGCCCAAGCCCTAAACCTAGCCCTAGACCAAGCCCTAGCCCTAAACTTAACCCTAGCCCTAACTCTAGCCCTGTCCCTAACCCTAACCCTAGCACTATCACTAACACTAACCATAACCCTAGCCGTAACCCTAAACCTAGCACTAGCCCTAGCCCTAGCACTGACCGCAACTGTAAACTTAATGCTAACCATTGTCTTAGACCTAATGCTAACTCAGCCCTACACCTGAAATTAACCATAGTTCTAGCCCTAACCCTAAACCCAGGCCTAGCCCTAGCCGTAACCCGAGACCTATGCCTCACTCTAGCCCTGGCCCTAACCTTAACCCCAAAATTAACACATACCTAATCCTAACACAAACACTAATGCTAACTCTAAACCTAACCATAACACTAAAACAACCCTTCCCCATACCTCTAACACTAACCCTACCCTTAAACCTAAACCTAACCCTAACCATGACCCTACCCTACACCTAACCCTAAAACAAACCCTTACTCTACCATAACCCTAACCCTAACCCCAACCCTACCTTAATCCTAGCCCTAGCCTTACCCTAACACTAACACTAGACCTAACACTAAACCTAACACTAGCCCTAACCCTATCCCTATCCCTAGCCCTAACTGTAAACCAAACCCTAACCCTAACCATAAATAGAGACCTAGCCCTAACACTAATGCTAACTCTAGCCCTGACCATAGCCCTGGCTCTAACCGTAACACTAACACTAGCCCTATCCCTAACCCTAACCCTAAGACTACCCCTAAACCTACCCCTAAACCATCCCTAACTCCAACCCTACCCATTTCCCTAAGCCTAACATTAACCCTAACTCTAACTGCCCTACACTAACCCTGACCCTAACCCTTAACCTAGTCTAAGCCACAACCCTATCCCTAGTTTGAGCCCTAACACTAACTGTAACTCTATCCCTAACCCTAAACCTAGCCCCAGCATTGCCCTAACCCTACCCCTAACCTAAATTTACCTCTAACCCTAATGCTACCACTAAAAATAATCCTAACCCTAGCTCTAACACTAACTCTAAACCTAAACCTTATCCTAACTCTAACCCTAGCCCTAGCCCTAACCACAAACCTAACCCTAGAGATGTCCCTAATGCTAACCCTAACCATAACCCAACCCTAACCCTAACCCTAACCCAACCCTAACCCTAACCCTAAGGTTAACCTTGACCTAATCCTAGCCCTAGCCCTAATGCCAACACTAGCCCATGTCCAAACCCTAACCCTAGTCCTAATCCTACTCCTAACAATGCCACTAGCCCTAAACCCGACCCTAACCCTAACTCTAAACCTATAACTAACCCAAACCATAACCCTAACCATAACCCTAACTTACCACTAACCCTAGCTGTAGCCCTAAAACTGCCCATACCCATAATGCAAACCATAACCCTAAACCTAGCCCTACTCTTAACCCTACCCTAATGCTAGGCCTAACCCTAGCCCTCAGCCTAACCCTAACCCTAACCCTAACTCTAGGCCTAAGACTAACTCTCATGCTACCCCTAGCCTTAATGCTCACTGTAACTCTAACCCTAACTTAACCCTCACCCTACCCCTAAACCTACCGCTCTTATAACCCTAACTCTAACCCAACTCCTACCAATACCACTACCCCTACCCCTGACCCAACCCTACACCTACCCCTACCCCTAAGCTTAATCGGAAACCTAAACAATCCCTAACCATAACCATAACACTAATCCTAACCCTAGCCTTAATCTTAAACAGAGCCCTAGCCCTAACACTATCTCTAACCCTAGTTGTAACCCTAACAATAGCCCTAGCTCTAGCCCTAAACCTGGCCCAAAACTAACCCTAATCCTAACCCTAGACCTAACCCTAAACCGAGGTCCAGCCCTAGCTCTCACCCTAACTGTAGCACTAACTCTAGCCCTAACCCTAACTGTAGCTATATATCTAACCTGAAATCTAACCCTAAACCTAACGCTAATCCTAGGCCTAACCCTTGCCCTTACATTAGCTCTACCCGGACCCTAGCATTAACTCTAAACCTAATGCAACCATAACCTTAACCCTAATGATAGACCTAACCCTAACCCTAACCCTAACCCTAACACCAACCTAGCCCTAGCTGTAACCCTAACTGGACCCCTAAATGTAAACCTAACCCTAACTCTAACACTAACCCTAAACCTAACACTGACGCTAAACCTAACCATAGCCCTAGGGCTAACCCAAACCCTAGACCGAGACCTGAGCCTAAGAGACCTACCATTAACCATAACTGTAACCATAACCATAAACCTAACCCTAATCCTAGCCCTAGGCCTAACCTCTACCCTAGCCATGGACCTGACCCTAACCCTAAACCTAACCCTAACCCTAAACCTAACCCAACACTAACCCTAACCTTAATGCTAACCCTGACCTAATTATAGCACTAGCCCTAACCCCAACACAAGCCCAAGTCCTAACACTAACCCTAACCATAGATGTAAAACTAGCCCAAAACGTAAGCCTAACCCTAAACATAGCCTTAACCCTAACCCTAGCCCTAACCCATACTCTAACCCTAACTAACCCTAGAACCAACATCCATTCCATGAACCAACTCTGTGGTGAAAACGCTTAAATTTAGCATTTTAGGATATGTTAAAGTGCCTCCCAAAACGTAAGCCTAACCCTAAACATAGCCTTAACCCTAACCCTAGCCCTAACCCATACTCTAACCCTAACTAACCCTAGAACCAACATCCATTCCATGAACCAACTCTGTGGTGAAAACGCTTAAATTTAGCATTTTAGGATATGTTAAAGTGCCTTTTCCTCTTTGCCGCTCATTGCCTGTACTGAGGCTCCCTTCCCAATGGAAAGACAAATCACCACTGCTCAAACAAGTTTGAAAGTGGCTGTTAGGAACAACCTCCTATGACAGCTTTCAAACTATCACTACAGGTGGTGCAGATTATCATTACCATCTATTCAATGCAAGTTGACTGTTCAGAGCAACTCCTGCTTGTAGGTGTTTAGGATCATCTTGAGAAGAGTCTTTTAATTACTGCAGTTCAATCTGCATTTGGGGTCTGAGTATCATACCATGACGAACACTATTGATTAACACAGGTGGCCAATATCCTTAGGTTACATCTTCGTATGAGAGGTTTTACAGTTTCATTACAGCTGGGGGAATGTATAACATCCATAAAATGAAATTCAAGTGGGGAGAAAATCTCTTCCTTGTATCTATATAGGATCATCTTGCAAATTGCCTTTTCACTCTTTGCAGTTAATGACCTTCATGCAGGCTCTCTCCCCCAAGTAATGCAAGAAAATGTTTCCTAAACTCAGCTTGCAAGTATCTCTGAAGAGGATTTTCCTCTGAGAGCTATTAAACATTTCACTGCAGCTGGGAGAGAATATCTCTAACATCCATTCCATGAACATATTCTATGTAGAAAAACTCCTCCTTTTAGATATTAGGATCATATGGTAATTGCCTTTTCCTCTTTGCTGTTCATGGCCTGCAATGATGTTTCCTTCCCTATGTAGAGACAAAACACCACTGCTCAACCAATTTTGCCAGTAGCTGTTAGGAACATCTTCCTATGAGAGCTTTCAAAGTATTACTACCGGTTTGCAGATTATATTTAACATCCATTCCACTAAAGTTGACTCTTCAGAGAAACTCCTGCGAGTAGCTGTTTAGGATCATCTTGAGAAGAGACATTTAATACACTGCAGTTCAATCCACTTTCAGGGTCTCACGAGCATATCATGACAAACACTATTGCTTAACACAGGTGGCCTATATCTGTAAGTAACATCCTCATCTGAGGTGTTTTAAAATTTCAGTACAGCTGGGAGAGAGTATCTATAACATCCATAAAATGAAATGAAGTGTGGAGAAAATCGGTGGCTTGTCTCTTTATAGGATCCTCCTGCAGATTGCTTTTCCATCACTGCAGTTAACGACCTTCACTCAGGCTCTCTATCCCATGTAATGCAAGAAAGTGTATCCTGAACTCACCTTGCAGGAGTCTTTAAGGACGATCTTCCTCTGAGAGCCTGTAAACTTTTCACTGCAGATAGGAGAACATATCTATTACATCCATTCCATGTAAGTACTCTGTGGAGGAAAACACTTGCTTTTAGCTTCTTTGGATCATATTGTCAATTGCATTCTCATCTTTGCATTTCATTGCCTGCACTCAGGTTTCTTCCTCGATGGAAAGAAAAAACACCACTGCTAAATGTACTCTGCCAGTAGCGGTTAGAAACACCTTCCTATGAAAGTTTAAACTTTTCACCACAGCTCAGAAAGAAGCTCTATAACCTCCATTAAACTAAATTACACCGTGAAGATAATTTCTGCATGTAACTATTTAGCATCATCTTCATAAGTGACTTCAAATACACTGCAGTTCAATCTGCATTCAGGGTTTCACTAGCATATCACGACGAACACTATTGCTTAACCCAGGTGGCGAATATCTGTTAGTAACATCCTCATTGGAGAGGTTTTAAAATTTCAGTGTGTTTGGGAAAGAGTATATATAACATCCATAAAATGAAAGTCCAGTTTGGAGAAAATCTCTTGTTTACATCTGTATAGGATTATCCTGAAAATTGCCTTTTACATCGTTACTGTTAATGACCTGCACTTAGGAATTCTCTCCTTGTAATGCAAGAAAGTTCTTGCTGAACTCAGCTTGCAAGTATCTTTAAGGAGCACCTTCCTCTGAGAGCTTTTAAACTTTCCATTGCAGCTGGGAGAGAATATCTGTAACATCCATTCCATGAACATACTGTGTGGTGGAATAGTCTTCCTTTTATCTTTTTTGGATCACATAGTAAAGTGCCTTTTCCTCTTTGCTGTTCATTTCCTGCACTGAGGCTTCCTCCCCACAGGAAAGACAAAACACCACTGCTCAACAAAGTTTACCAGTAGCTGTTTGAAACATTCCTAGGAAAGCTTCCAAACTATCACTACATGTGGTGCAGATTATCATTACCCTCCAGTCAATGAAAGTTGACTCTTCAGAGAAACTCTACTTGTAGCTGTTTAGGATCATCTGGAGAAGAGGTTTTGAATACACTGCAGTTCAATCTGCATTCAGGTTCTCAGTAACATACCATGACGAACAGTATTGCTTATCACAGTTGGCCAATATGTGTAAGTATCATCTTCCTATGAGAGGTTTTAAAATTTCAGTACAGCTGGGAAAGGGTATCTATAACATCCATAAAATGAAAGTCAGGTGTGGAGAAAATATTTTGCATGTATCCTTATAGGACTATTCTGAAAATTGCCTTTTCCAACATTGCAGTTAATGACCTTCACCCAGGCTCTCTCTCCCAAGTCATGCAAATAATGTTTGCTGAACTCAGGTTGGAAGTACCTTTAAGGAGGACCTCCCTCTGAGAGCTTTTAAACTTTTCACTGCAGCAGGGAGCGAATATCTATAACATCCATTTCATGAATGTACCCTGTGGAGAAAAAGTCTTCCTTTTAGCTTTTTAGGATCATATTGTAAAGTGCCTTTTCCTCTTTGTCCTTCATTGTCTGCACTGAGCCTCGCTTCCCAATGGAAAGACAAAACACCCCTGCTCAATGACGTTTGCCAGTTGCCATCAGGAACATCTTCCTAGGAGAGCCTTCAAGAGATCACTACAGGTGGTGCAGATTATTGTTATAATGAACTCAATGGAAGTTGACTCTTCAGAGAAACTCCAGATGTGGCTGTTAAGGATCATCTTGAGAAGTGACTTTTAATAGACTGCAGTTCAAACTGTATTCAGGGTCCCACTAGCATATCATGATGAACCATATTGCTTAAAACAGGTGGCCAATATCTGAAAGCAACATCTTCATATTAGACGTTTTAAAATTTCAGTACTTCTGGGAGACAGTATCTGTAAATCCATAATATGCAAGTCAAGTTTGGTGAAAATCTCTTGCTTGTATCTGTGTAGGTTCATCATGCAAATTACCTTTTCCTCATTGCATTTAATGGCCTTCACTCAGCTCTCCAAAGTAAAGCAAGAAAGCATTTGTGAACTCAGTTTGCAGGGACCTTTAAGATGATCTTTCTCTGAGAGCTTTTAAACTTTTCACTGCAGCTGGGAGAACATGTCTATAATATACATTCTATGTAAGGACCCTGTGGAGGAAAATGCTTGCTTTTAGCTTCTTCGGATCATATTGTAACTTGCATTTTCATCTTTGCATTTTATTGCCTGCACTCAAGTTTCCTCCCTGATGTGAAGAAAAAACACTACTGCTAAACCTACTCTGCCAGTGGCTGTTAGGAACACCTTCCTATGAGAGTTTAAACTTTTCAACACACCTCAGAAAGCAGCTCTATCAAATCCATTCAATGAAAGTAAACCATGAAGAAAACCTCTTCTTGTACCTGTTTAGGATATTCTTCATGAATGACTTCACACGCACTGCAGATCAGCCTGCATTTAGGTTGTCATTAGCATATCATGATGAACACAACTGCTTAACACAGGTTGCCAATATCTGTTAGTAACAGCTTCATATGGGAGGTTTTAAAATTTCAGTATGGCTGGGAAAGAGAATAACATCCATAAAATGAAAGTTCAGTGCGGAGAAAATCTCTTGGTTGTATCTATATAGGACTATCCTGAAAATTGTCTTTTCTGCCATTGCAGTTAACGACCTTCACTTAGGAATTCTCTCCCATGCAATGCAAGAAAGATCTTGCTGAACTCAGATTGCATGTAGCTTTAAGCAGATCTGCCTCTGAGAGCTTTTAAAATTTCCACTGCAGCTGGGACAGAATATCTATAACACACATTCCATGTAAGTACTCTGTGGAGGAAAATACATCCTTTTAGCTTTTTAAGATCATATTGCACAGTGCTTTTTCATCTCTGCAGTTCATTACCTGCACTCAGGCATCCTTCCCAACGTAAAGACAAAACACCACTGTAAACCTACTTTGCCAGTTGCTGCTAGGAGCAACTTCCTATGAGATTTTAAACTTGTCACCATAGCTGGGAAAGAAACTCTGTCACATCCAGTCAAGGAAAGTACCATGTGAAGAATACCTTTTCTTGTCACTGTTTAGAATCATATTCATGAGTGACATTAAATATATTGTAGTTCAGTCTACCTTCAGGGTCTCATTAGCATATCATTATCAACACTACTGCTTAACACCGGTTGCAAATATCTGTTAGCAACATCTTCATATGAGAGGTTGTAAAATTTCAGTACAGCTGGAAAATCATATCTATATCATCCATAATATGAAAGTCCAGTGTGAAGAAAATCAGTGGCTTGTAGCCGTATAGGATCATCCAGCAAATTGCCTTTTACATCATTGCTTTTAATGATCTTCACTCAGGCTCCCTCTCCAATGTAATGTGAGAAGGTATTTACTGAACTCAGGCTGCAAGATTCTTTAAGAGAGATCTTCCTCTGAGAGCTTTTAAACATTTCACTGCAGCTGGGAGAGAATATCTATAACATCCATTATGTGTAAGTACACTGTGAAGGAAGACACTTCCTTTTCGCTTTTGAGGATGATATTTCAAAATGCCTTTTCATCTTTGCAGCTCATTGCCTGCACTCAGGCATCCTCCCAAAGGTAAAAATAAAACACCCTTGAAAAACCTACTTTGCTAGGAGCTGTTAGGAACACCTTCCTATGAGAGTTTCAACTTTTCACCACAGCTCAGAAAGAAGCTCTATCACATCTATGCAATGAAAGTATAGTGAGCATAAAACCTCTCCTTGTAACTGTATAAGATCACCTTCATAAGGACTTCAAATGCACTGCAGTTCAATCTGTGTTTCAGGATCTCACTAGCATATCATGATGCACACTCTTGCTTAAGACAGGTTGTCAGTAGCTGTTAGTAACATATTCATATGAGAGGTTTTAAAATTTCAGTAGTGCTGTGAGAGAGTATCTATAAGATCCATAAGATGAAAGTCCAGTGTGGAGAAAATCTCTTGCTTGTATCTCTATAGGACTATCCTGAAAATTGCAGTTCCAGCATGTCAGTTAACGATGTTCACGTAGGAATTCTCTCTCTTGTAATGCAGGAATGATATTGCTGAACTCGGCTAGCAGTTGCTTTAAGGAGGATCTGCCTCTGAGAGCTATTATGCCTTCAACTGCAGCTGGGAGAGACTATCCCTAACATCTATTCCATGAACATACTCTGTGGACAAAAACTCTTGCTTTTCTCTTTTTAGGATCATATGTTAAAGTGCCTTTTTCTGTTCACTGTTCCTTCGTTGCACTGAGGCTTCCTTCCCAATGTGAAGACAAAGCACCACTGCTCAACCAAGTTTGCAATTAGCTGTTAAGAACATGTTCATATGAGAGATTTCAATCTATCACTACAGGCGGTACAGATTATCCTTAACATGTATTCAATGAAAGTTGAATCTTCAGAGAAACTCCTGCTTGTAGCTGTTTAGTACCATCTTGAGAATTTGAATACACGGCAGTTCAATCTGCATTCAGGGTCTCACTAGCATATCATGACAAACACTATTGCCTGACACAGGTGGCCAATATCTTTAAATAACATCCTCATATGAGAGGTTGAAAAATGTCAGTACAGCTGGGAGAGGGTATCTATAACATCCATACAATGAAAGCCAAGTGTGGAGAAAATCTCTTGCCTGTATCTGTAGAGAATCCTCTTGAAAATTGCTTTTTCCAACATTGCACTTACTGATTTCCACTGAGGTTCTCTCTTCCATGTAATGCAAGAAAGTTCTTGCTGAACTCAGCTGGCAAAGAGCTTTAGGCAGGCTATTGCTCTGAAAGCTTTTAAACATTTCACTGAAGCTAGGAGAGGCTATCCACGACATCCCTTCCATGAAAGTACTCTGTGGAGTAAAACCCTTCCTTTTAACTTTTTAGGATCATATTGTCAAGTGCATTTTCATCTTTGCAATCCATTGCTTGCACTTAGGCTTCCTCCCTGATGTCAAGACAAAACACCGCTGCTAAACCTTGTTTGCCAGTAGCTGTCTGGAATATCTTCCGTGAGAGCTTTTAAGCTTTTCACTACAGCTTGGAAAGAATCCTATAACATCCATTTGATGGAAGTACACTGTGAAGAAAAGCTCTTCTTGTCTCTGTTTAGGATCATCTTGATAAGTGACATTTGATACACTGCAGTTTGAACCTACATAAAGACACTCAACTGCATTTCATGAAAAACAGTATTGCTACACTCAGTTTGCCCACAGCTGTGAGTGACGTAGTCCTATGAGAGCTTGTAAACTTTTCACTATAGCTCAGAGAGAATATCTGTTACATCCATTCGATGAATGTACACTGCCGAGAAAGTCTATTCCTTGCAGCTGTTTAGGGTCATCTGGACATATGTCTTTTCAAACATTGCCATTGACGACTTTGCTTAGGATCTCTCTCACATGTAATGTAAGAATATTTTCACAGAACTCAGCTTGCCAGGAGCTGTTAAGGAACATCTTCCTAAGACAGCTTTCAAGTGTTCTCTACAGCTGTGAGAGAATATCTCTAACATCCATTCAATGAAAAAGGAGAGTGGAGAAAAACTCTTGCTTGTAGCTTTTTTTTTTTTTTTTTTT
>JAQQSS010000776.1:0-20041 GCA_028646465.1 Rhinoceros unicornis
AAAAAAAAAAAAAAAAAAGCTGCGTCACAAATCTTTCCTCCTGGATACAAAACAAACAGGAAAATGAATTCAGAGTCCTGGACAAGGATCACATCAGGATTCAAATCCAGGTCAGGAGTGAACACGGAGCCCCTAGAGGGGCCTCAGGTGGGAGGTCCTGCCTGCCTTTAGTCCATTTGCTAATGAGCTTCCTCGGGCCTTGTCCTCTCCACGTGCACGTTTTGATTTTTTACATTGTTTTCCCCACTTAGAGCTGATGAAATCCCAGAGATTGAACTAGAAAACAAGTTCCTAAAATTTGGTCAAAAGAAACCTCAACAAGAGAAGCAGAAAACGTTCCCTCTTCCTCCAGAATGTAGAAAGGCAACCCCTGTCTGTGGCACTACATGGTCCTGGGTAGTTCTGTTTTGAAGGCACCCACATTTCAGTGGTTGTTGCTCTACCTGTGAAAGTACCTTCAACCTTTAAATCCCAAGAGAACAGGCGGGGGGCCAAGTGTACTCCTGGAATAGCTGAATGACACTGAAACGAAATGGTCTTCGGAATTAGGGGGACTTGGGTGTGTCCCCACTAGCCAGGGAAGGGGGTGGCCCTTCTCCCTTCTCCCACATACAATAAGCTGATGACCCAGAAGAGTTCTTGATTCAAGGAGAAATATGAGACTCTGTGTCTCACTTACATGCCTACAGAAAGCCACAGAACCACACCACAACTCCCAGGCTGTAAAGGGAACAGGACTTTAATATAATATTTAAATATGGCATTTATTATTTACAACAAATAACTGCTGTTCTTCCCCAATGGGTGAATCGGTGCTGGGGTAGAGATGTCAGGGAGCTGGGGTAGGGTCGTCCCCTCTCTCTTGAGCTTCGGGGGACCCCAGGGATCAGCTTACAATGCTTCCCTTCCCTTCAGGTGGGTGGAGCTGGCCCAGTGCATCGAAAGCATCCCAGCTGTGTCCCCGCTGCTGAGGATGGGGCTGTGATCGGCCACTGGTACAGGACTCGGTTTTGGGGCCTGGGGTCTCAGTAGAAGAGTTGGGTTACCTTGGGGGGGCCTCCTTCAGAATCATGGCCCCCCACCCTGTCCCCACTGCACTGGGTATTCCAGTCCCTGTGCTCAGTGTTGTCAGCCACCAATACCCCATTTGTCCCTGCCACATGAGCGATCATTTAGTGTCACCTATTTCACAGAGGAGGAAACGGAGTCTCAGGAAGCTGAAGAGAGTCACCCCAGTCACAGGACAGCTCAGTAGTGGAGCTGGGATCCCAGTACCAGCTGTCCGACTCACCAAGGGCACGCTTAGCCCAAAGCTTTACTGAACTCCTAGGAGTCAGTCACCCCGACCCAGATACTCACTCACCCTTGAGCTTGATGATGGCGGGTTCTTCTAGGCCTTGAGTATTCTGCCAGCCATCTGGGTCTAGGGCTGTGGCTGGCAGGACCGGCTGTAGCTACAGGACAGAGAGGCACTTGTGAGCCTACCAGGAGCCACACCTCAGGTGTCCCCCCACTGCCTGCCCAGCAGCTGGAGTCTGAGTGTCCCAGAGGTGGCCACACAATAAACCCTGGGGCTGAGTGGGGGGCCATGGAGACTGGTTCTCTGGACTGGCCAACAGGGAGAGTCCACCCTTGCCCTCACCCAACTCCTGCCTGGTCTCACCTCTCATTCTCGTTGAGCAGCTCCATGTCCTGGACCCAGGCCCCAAATCGCTTCTCGGGCTCTGGCTGTAATTCTTTGCAGCCACCTGGAGTAGCAGGATCTCCCTCATGACTCGGTATTCCTGGAACAAGAGGGAAGGAGAGGATGCAGACAGGGTCTGTGTGGGGGATGCTGCAGGGGCCTTGTGGGGGGTGAGGAGTGGCGCAGGGGACCAATCAAGGGAACCCTCCTTCCCTCCAGTTCCATCCAGGCTCTACCTGTTCTCAGAATGGGAATAATCAGCCCCTCCTCCAGGAAGTTTTCCTTGATGCCATCCTCCCCTCAACCCACCCGCCAATTGGATGGGTCTCCCAATTCTCTGTTAACAAACTCTTCCACTCAATGTAAGATACAGGGGGTGGAGCCAGGGACTGTTCTGCCCAGAGGGTCTCTGATTTCCTACTCCTTCCCCTCCCCTGCAGGGAGTTCCACAGCTGCTCACCTCAGTCCTCTTCTCAAGGTTGATCTCATTCCCCTGGAAGGTAGGCAGCCAGAGTCCATCAGACAGAGCCCCCTAGCCTGACTAGACCCCTAGGCCCACCCCTTCTCATGTTGCACTACTGCCAGGTCCCCAGAGCTAGCCGGGCATGCAGAGAAAACAGGACTTGGACCCAGGCCGGGCTCTGGGCTCCAGAGAAGGTGGACATGGGGGTGAGGCTGAGGGACCTGGCAGCACAACCCTCTCTGATGACAGACTTGGAGGCTGAGGCCTCAGGCAGAAGGGACTGCTCAGCCACTTATGTGCTGCCTGGCTTGGAGGGGCCTGAATTCTCTCTCCTTCCATGAGCTGCATGGGAGGGAGAGGCTGAGTCCAGCTCAGATAAAACCTCGTGCAGCTGTGCCGTCAGGCAGCTCTGAGCTTCCCCAGCCTGGGGAACCAGAATGGGTGTCTCAGGTGGAGCCTCTGTTCACTCATCCCTAAGATGGGCCTGATGCCCCAGCTCCCAGGGGTGGCTGCGAGGCTCTCAGGAGAGATGTGCCAAGTGCTGAGAGCTCAGAGCTCAGTTTGGGGGCTCCCACATCCCAAGGCTCAGGATTCTGGTCCTCCCTGCCTGGTCCTCAGGTTCACCCACCTCGAGATAATCACCCATCACCAGGTACAGCATCAGCAGGTCACCTAGGAAAGTGCCATGATAGGGGATGACACCCTGTGACATCGGGGTGCAGGTGAGATGAGCCCTTGCTCTCAAGTCGGCCCCCTGCAGACCATCCCCTGAAAAATCCTCATCCTCAGCCTCCTGGCCCACCCCAGGGTTCCCACAGGGAGCAGCCTAGGACCCTTAGCAGCCTCCCCTCAACTCCTCCTCCCTTCACACCCCAAGAACACCACACTCCTCCTCCTCACCTCCCAGGGCCGGCTTCTGGCAAATCACAAGGTATGCAGTCCCTGGCCCTCCACACAACAAACCCATCCTGCACCAGCTATTCCAGGCCCTCCTCCTGGTCACTTCTACTGGGGGATTCAGGCACTGTGGCAGCAAGAGGAAGGGCCCTCCTGTCTTGATTTGAGGCCTCCAGCTGGGAGGGCAGAGCCCCTCACCCACAGGCACACTCACCTGCTGCTGCTGCTGCTGCTTCTCCTGCACTCTCTGGGGCCTGATCTCTGGGGGGGAAACGTGGAGGACCCCTCCTGCCAGGGTCAAGGACAGTGTCAGTGGGCCACTCCTCACCCCACTCTCTCCAGCACCACTGGCCTCCCACCCTGGACATCTGACTCGAGTCCACTGGTACCAATGCCACTGCATCCTCCAAGGCGTTGTGATTCTAGAACAAACCCAGCTCCAACTCCCACTCTGGGTGTGAGCTTGGGCTTTCGGTCTGGCCTCCCCGAGCCTGTTTCCTCATCTGGAAGGTGTGAAAACTCCAGCTAACTCACAGGTTCTCCTGAGGACTCAGTGTCACATGACTGTCATCATTGTGCTCGCCCTCACCCCTCCAGGTGGAGCAGGCAGAAAGCTCCCACATTCCTTTCCTCCCTGTTACCTCATCACCACCCTGTGAGGCCTGCACCACACAATCACCGTCCCTCCCTTCCCTGATGAGGAGACAGAGGCCCAAAGAGGGGCAGTGAGTTGCTCAGGGGTCCACGGATGAGAGGCCGCTTGCCCCTCCCAGCCAGAGGGCCTGTTCCAACATCCTCGCCTAACCCCCAGCCCCACCACTGACAACAGTCCTGTCCCTTGAGCTCTCAAATCTTGGCCCTGGTCCCAGCAGTGGAGATGACTGAGTGTCTTGGGAGTCTGGTTGAGTGGCTACTCCCTGCCCCAGTCCCGTGGAGTGGCTGGGCCAGAGGCCATGCCAAAGCCTTTTCCTCCACAAGAAACCCATCAGGACATTCCCCTGCACTGAACTCTTTCTTTATCCACTCAGGAGCTGGACCCACAAGGTGCCACCTCTGATCCACAGGGAAGGGGATGACAGGACGCTTTGCTTCTTCGTTTACATGAAGCTCCTAACGTTCTTTTAGCAGGATCCACTAAGAATCTATCAGTTGCCTAGACGCTTCTCATAGGCCACTTGGGGCATCTGTCATTGCCAACCAGGCACTCAGGTGAGACTCCTGTGGTTGACTCGAATGACTGCTCTAGGCGTTCGGGGGGGTTTCCCAGAATGCACACACATCTGTCTCTGGTCCAGCCATTCAGACCCAAGGATGAGCAGCCTGTTTGTCCACCTCGGCCATGGGAATCCTCTGCTGTGCCTGTCCCTGGGGCAGGCAGGGTACCCTCCCCTTGGAGATGTGGTGAAGACAGAAGGAGTAGCAGGGGCCTGGCTTCCTGAGGACAGGTTTAGGCTGAGGGCTAAACCCACCCCAACCACCCAACAGCCTGGAAGGAGCTACATCCAGCAAGATGGACGTGCACAGAAGCTAGAAACCTGCTGATGGCATCAGCTCAGCAACTCCTTCTGGAACAGCCCAGCCAACACCACTGTGTCTCATGACCCGGGCCTCCTGCCCAAAAATGGCACCCCACCGGCCAATGAGCTGAACAGATCCCTCTGCTTGTTAACCTGGACAGGATAGACAGGAATGTTTCAGAGAAAGTTCAAGTGAAAAACTATCAAAATCACAGCCTGGCCAGTCCCATTTACCCCTCTCCCCCCTCCTCTCTTTCCAGACCCCCAGCCTCCACTCTACCTTGGTCAGCAGTTCTCTGCACAAGGACTCGTCTTGGCTATAGAGCTCCTTCAGTTTTTCAGAGCTCTCCGTGAGACGAGGGGAAAGAGGGTAGGATAAACTTAGGGATAATGTGAGGGGTCTGAGTGCAAATCTCTTTTCTTTGACGACCCAAGAGATTCGACCTGCCTGGAGGAGTGTTCTCACTGGGCTGGTCTGAGGGCTAAGGTCTCATGGGACTGGGAGGGGGATCTCCTGTTGCTCACGGGGTGTCCACTCCCAAGATCTACAGAGCAGCTCTGTTTTGACCACTTTGAGTTTCAACTGGCTATAGAGTTCTGTTGCTATAAACACTTGAAAATCTCCAATGTGGCTCAACCCAGTAGCTGACATTTAGGGAAACCGAGTCCTGAAGCAGAACTGGTGTACTAAGGACACCAGGAGACTTAGAGAACAACCACCCTGTCCCTAGCATTTTCTGCATCCCAGGAGTTCCCCACTGCCTGAGGGGCCAATGGCAGACATACAGGAGATCCCCCATCCACTCTGGTCCTCCTATGGAGAGAGGCCTACCCACCAGGAAACTTCCCCCATGTATTCTTCAGGTGGCTTGTGGAGGTTTTCTGCAGAGCAGAGATGACAGTGTGGGGCGAGAAGTTCTTCCGGATCACGCACTCCTGGGGAAGGGAAGAGAATGAGCTGTGAGGTGGGGTGCTGGAGCCCTGCTTGCTCTAGATTCAGTCCCCTTCTATTTAAATCTCCCCTCCCGGATGAGACAGATGCTCAGGGAGCCCCAGAAGGACACATTGAGGATCCAAAGAGTAACACTCACAGGGAGGAGGAGTTTAGCTCAACCCAGGGAAGGAGCCAGGTAGGAAGCGAGCATCTTCCCACTGGGACCTGAAGTCAAGGTCAGCGGGACCCTGGCAGGAAGGGCCTAGGGACTTGCAGGAGCTTAGACCACACACTGCAATCCTGAGAGCTGATAAAGGTGGAGGCAGTTCCCAAGTCTCCAAGGAGGGTCCCCACTGGGCCTCCCACAGCATAGCTGGGCCACCTGGACTGAGTGCTCCACCACCCTCACCCTGTCCTGGGCCGTCATGCTCGGGTCCCCGAGGCAGGTGGTGATCACGATGCTGGCCACCCTTCTGAAGTGGTCGATGGTGGCCTGGAAGGTGGGTGTCAGGTGCTCATTGCCAGGCTTGTTCGTCTTGCCCCAGGTGGAGCCCAGGCACTTAGAGGGGAACACCTTCCGGAAGAGCTCCTTGGGAACAGGGGGAGTGTCACCCAGCCCTGCCACAGGCCAGCTCTGTGTCCACAGCCCGTAAAGTCCCACATAGGTGTCACAGTTTAGAGCTGGAGCTCAAGAAGCTCAGGATGTGGCCTGAGCCTTGTGAGAGTCCCTGGGTTTTCTTCTCTGGCCACGGATGGCACCCAGCACAGGATGACTGGGGACCCAATACTGGCAGGGAAGGGAGAGGAGCGTTTGCTCTCAGCAAATGGAACTGGCTAACTCCAAGCTCCAGACGGTGGCTCAACTCGGCTCATCCCAAGGGGGCATTTTCCATCACCCTGATCCCCCCTCTGGTCCCATTCCCCATTCTGATGCACATTCCCCCGTGGCAGCTACAACCACGGGCCTTGTTTGTCTCCCTTGTAGTGAAGTACACATCAGGTGTCTAATAAGTCCTGAGGCTGTTGAGCCTCCTGAGGAGATGTCTGGGCCACCGTGGACCTGGCTGCACACAGTGAGTTCCCCTCCACCACTGATGGGCCAGGTCCTGCCCAGCTTTCCATCTCTTCTACCTCATGGAGCCAGCACAGCCACTCTGTGCACCAGGTCCTCTTAATGTCCACCTCTATGGTCTGCAGGTGGACAGCAAAGGCTTGGGGGTTCAGAAAGTTGCCCAGGTCATAAAGTTGGTAAGGGGCAGAGTGGGGATTTGGGCCCAGATCATAGGAGTCTGGATCAGGTCTGGGGCAACGATGGCAGAGGGAAGACCTGCTCCAACCCCCCCCCTGAGAGCCCAGCTGCTCACCGCATCCATCACGGTCAACTGCTACACCACCAGCTTAGGAGGGAAGGCCATGAGGTTGGGCTTCTTCTCACGCTCCTTAAGGGCCACAGGTGGAGATGGACTTCCCACTAGAAATGATGGTCCAGGTGACTCCAGGTCAGCAGCTCCCACGCCTGCTGGAGCCGATGTTGGCCCTTGCTCCAGCTCCAACACTGCTGATGGAGGGGACGCCGACTCCAGCGTTAGAAGGGGTGCTGTCAACGGAGCTGGAGCCAGCTCTACTTCCACCACTGCCCACTGCTCTGCTTCTGCCGCTGGCTGGAGCTCTGCAGCTGGAGCTGGAGAAAGGATAAAGAGAAAGGTTCACCCACATAGCTGACTTTCCTTGTGTCCTTCTAAACACAGGAAAGATCCCACATCCCTTCCAGGAATATCCAGCCTGCAGTCCCCCTCACCCTCTGGCTCTGCCTCAGTGGCCTCCAGAAGCTCATACCAGGCAAGGGTAAGAGAGTCATGGCAGCTCAGCTCTGAAATAGGCAAGGTTACCTGCGTGTACATCCCCTTTAGCTTGAAAAAGGGATAGTCCCAGTCTGGTCCCGCCCTAGTTCTGGTCCAACCTTGTGATCTCAAGGTCCTGAGTGTGGAAACCCTCTGCTCCTGCTCTCATATCAGAGCAGCACTGGAGGGTGTTTATGGCCTCGTGTACCTGCCCCTTGTCTAGTGAATTGGTGGAGTTGAAAACATTGGGCAGCTCCTTGATGACCTCCTGACTGGAGTTCTGAAAAGACTGCCTGGGAGCTGGGCCAGAAGGAATCAGGGACTGCCTGTACACTGCCACTGGGGTCAACACCCAAGAGAAAGTCTTCTTCTCAGTTCAGGCACAGAGGGACATCCCTGCAAAGAACTGTGGTCAGGAAGGGAAGGAGATGAAATCTCTGTGGTGCGGTAACACAAGAGTAGAGGAGCTCACATTCTCATGATGCAAGCCATGACCTGGGCTATGAACATGACAGACCTGCCATGCTTCTGACACATAACAACCAGCTCCTGCCCAGGAATGACCAGTCTCTCATGCCCTGTCTTCCCCCCTCTTCAAAGACACACAGATACACACACACACACACGATGAGGGGCAAGGGGCGTGGGGCTGATCAGGTGGGATCACAGTGGTGTTCTGGCCTGCACTAGCCTTTCCTGGGTTGCCCCGTGTTACCCTTCACTGCCTCCTGCCAGAGGCCCAGAGGCGTCGGGGATGACGGCTAATCCAACATCGGCAACGACCAAAAAGTTTCTCATTCTGGGTTGTTTTATTTTTTTAAGATTTTATTTATTTATTTTTTCCCCCCAAAACCCCAAGATAGTTGTATGTCATAGCTGCACATCCTTCTAGTTGCTGTATGTGGGACTCGGCCTCAGGATGGCCGGAGAAGTGGTGCGTCGGTGCACGCCCGGGATCCAAACCCGGGCTACCAGCATCGGAGCGCGCACACTTAACTGCCAAGACACAGGGCCGGCCCAATTTCTGGGTTTTTTGAGCCCAGATCTTCCAAAAGTTGGGGTACAACAACAAAATATTTTTGATTGGCAGGGGAACCAGCTTCCAGCCACAGCAAGTCCAGCCTCCAAACTTAAATTTAGTGATGGTGGCAGAGTGGGAAGGGCCTTAGTCAGATCTGAGTTCAGATCCTACCTTTGCCACTTGACAGTTGCAACCTGAAGTACGTCCCCCCATCCTCTGTGCCTCCATTCCTTCATCTATAAAACGGCCTTTTTGTACTTGCCTGACAAGGTTGTGAGGATTGAGTGAGGTTTTTTTCTGTGTGTGTGAGGAAGATCAGCCCTGAGCTAACATCCATGCCAATCCTCCCCTTTTTTTGCTGAGGAAGACTGGCCCTGGGCTAACATCTGTGCCTATCTTCCTCTACTTTATATGGGATGCCGCCACACCATGGCCTGACAAGCGGTGCATCGGTGCGCCCCCGGGATCCAAACCCGGGCTGCCAGCAGTGGAGTGTGCGCACTTAACCACTACGCCACGGGGCCAGCCCCTGAGTGAGGTTATTTATGGGCAAGTTTTTATTTACTCTGCTGACGACCACCTTGACTAAGCATTCTCACATTATCAGCTGAAGAGTCCAGGGACACAGAGTCCCTGGTAGGTCATCATAGTGTGGGCTCCTGGCTCAGTTCCAAGCAGTTGTTCCCTCTGCATGTCATAAGAGCTCCTATAGGGGCTCACCAGGCATTGGTCTGGAGGCCATGCTGTTGCTAGGTTAAGCCTTCTAGAAATTAACTACTCAAAATGTGGTCCATGAAGCAAGAACATGTTAGAAATGCAGAATCTCATGCCCTACCCAGACCTCTGGAATCAGAATCTGCACTTTCACAACATCCCAGTTGATTGACATTTACATTAAAGCTTGGGAGGTGCTGGCTCTCAGTCCCTTAGATGCCCATCACCAGCTGTCTACCCCAGCACCAGATGATCTGATTGCCTCTCCCCACCTCATCTCACCAGTGCTCACCAGGTGCTCAAAGCCATTTGGCCACATCACACACGACCGTGGACTCTGAGCTGAGGACGGGAAAATGGAAACATAGATTCTAACCAGGGTTGGCTACATGATTTGTAGTGCCTGAGGAAAGGGAAAAACGCAAGGCCCTGGGTGGAGTCGGGGAAATCGATCTCCCCTTCTCACAGACCACCAACCCACCAGTGGCAAACAGGGTAACCCCCAATTTCAACCTCAACCTCCTCTAACTTCTATGCCATGATACACTTGGTACCTACATGAGGGGTGGGCAAGATGCCCGTGCTGAGTCACCCTCCTAGTGCCCAGGCACTGTCTCCTCACCCTGCCCTGAGACACCATCGGATGTGCACTGCACCCACCTTTTCTGCACCTACACCAAGGCCCCTGAAGAGGGTGGAGGGTGACTAACGGTGGGATGTGAGTCTTCCTGGCTGACTCAACCCATTTGCTCCCAGACAGAGGGTAGAGGAGGTCATGGGTTCTGGGGTGCCAGCATGTGTGGAACCAGCAGCTGAGAAACCATCCCAGGGAGGCAGCAGGAGGCAGGAACACATGAGGGCTGAGGCTCCACTCCCTTGGGGTGTGTTCCATTGTAATATCAGATGTTACTCGTGAAACATAAATTCAAAGAGAAATGGTTAAGAACTTCAAGGTTGCAACTGCAGAACTTGAAGGCCCAAGCATGGGACCTTCTGATCATAGGACCCCATCACACGCACTTGAAGCCAGCTCTGCCTGGAATGTTCAAAGATCTGAAGTTGCCAATTCCACCTTATGATGCCACTGCCAAGCTCTGAACTAATGGTCACATCAGCTTGGAACTTGAGGTTGAACAAAATTTTCAGATTCCACACACCTCCTCTATCCTGCACCAGGCACTGTCAGCCAAGCTTCCTTACTCAGTCCCCTTAACCATCCTCAGAGGATCGAATGAGAAAGCAGGCTCATTCGAAAGTCACCTGCCCAAGCTCACAAATCTGGGAGGTGGCAGAGTCAGGACTAGAAGCCAGGTCTGTGTGTCTACTTGCTAGTCTTCCCACTCTACTCATAGCTTCTTCTCACGTGGCTTCTGGAATGGGGTCTTGTCGCGTGTCTAAACCATCTGGTTCATTCTGAGATCTATCGTAGCTGTACACATATCCCTGAAACCAAGCTGAGTCCTTGCTAGGGGCCAGGGAATAGGTCTAGGGACCAGAACCAGGTTAGTGGCTTCATGATCAAGGGTGTCATTCACTCACTCATTCACTAACTGCCTGAGATCAGCTGACCACTGCCTCACCCTCTTCTCCCATCACTCGGGGCTCCAGCCAGTGCTTCATGGTTATGAGCTGTGCACCTGTTGGCCTTCGCACATGCTGGGGCTTCTGTTTGGAGTGGCCCTGCCACCCCCATGCTTCCCTGCCTGGTGGAATCCTACCAAGCTCAAATGTCTCCTCCTGGGGACTCTCATCCCAGAATGTGCTCCATGACCCCTACTCCCACGGCTTTCCCACCCTCAGCATGCCACATCAGAGCCAGCCCCTCGGGTCTCTGTACCCCATCAAGCCTGATGAGACCTCCTTGAAGGCAGAGGTGTCGTTTATCACTCTGTACCTTCTGCCTCTCTCATAGTAGGTACTCTGTAAGGGCTCGATGAATGAATGGACATCAGGCTCTGTGGTAGGCAGTAAAGAGATGGAAGTTTTTATCCTTAAGGTCTGATTGTGGTAGAGTGTGATTGGCACCATAATAGAGCATGCAGTGTGAACCCAGGTAGAAAATGAATCATTTTATGGCCAAAGAGGGTATGGGTTCATGTAGTATATGGCCTTGAAAGGTTTTGGGGGTTGATAGACCAGAAAAGGGGTGGGTGGTGTAAAGGGCAGGGCCCTCTCTGGTGCTGGGGAGCACAAAACTGGTCAGTATTGACTGAAAGTGTGTGTGTGTGTGTGTTTGTCAGTGTGGCAGCAGAGGCCTTTTTGGTGGGAATTTGGAACAACGTTTCCAACTGAGTGCATTAATCTCCAGGGCAAATGATTTTTTTAAAGACTTTGAAAAATCAGTTTGGTAAAGCTTTCTGGCTGTAGTCTCTCTCTCTCTCTCTCTCTCTCTCTCTCTCTCTCTCTCTCTCTTTCTCTATCTCACTCGCCCTCACTCTCACACACACACACATCCTGCAGGGCAGAGGGCACCTGTGTGCTCTAGAGCGGCTCCAGGAAGGTGAAACAGAGCCCATCTCCCAGGAACTATGCCATCAGGTAGGCAGGAGGTGCTGAGGAGCCAAGTAAGTGATGAGTGACGCCCATGACAAAGACAGAGGGTCTTAGAACTTCAGAGCTGGGAGGGATCTGAGAACTCTGAGGTCCACAGAAGAGGAAAGGACTTATCCAAGGTCACTCCAAGGTCACTTCCAGTGCTAGAATCCAGGCATAACCTTGGGTCTCCTGGCTGTAGATGCTTGGCCTGTGCCTGCCCCACAACTTATTCCTTCCTTGCTGGGGAGACAGGCCAGATAAAAGGTACATGTTCAGGATCCACTGTGTCACCTGGCTGGCCTCAAGCTCTCATAGTACACCTGATAGCCAAAAAAATTCCTCAAGCCCCATCCCACCTATTCCTGAAGATTTTCAGGGTCTTCCATTTTTCTGGCCATGTCTGGCTTCCAATTCTGCTCTCCTGACTTCTTGTATCACTTCCCAAAGTGGCTGTGTCCACTCAGTCTTGACTGCTGCTTACCCCCGTCTTGTCATTCCATGGGTCTGTCAGGTGGAGCTAGATTCTGCTGCAATTACAAAAATCCCCCAAGTCTCAGTGGCTTAAAACAACAAAGATTGCTTTGTCTCTCACACTGTGTGTCCATTGTGGGTTTTGCTTGCCAACATTCTCACCCAGGGTCAGTGACACAGGCTGATGGGGCTCCCATCATCAGGAAATTCACCAGTCCCATGGCAGGGGAAGCAACGTGGCAAATGGTGCCTGACAGCTCTGCTCACATTTCATTGGACAAAGCGAGTCACATGACCATACCCGACTTCAGCGTCCTGGGCACTACAGTCCTGCCATGTCCCAGGAGGAAAACCAGAGTATCAATGAAAGCCCTAATAACACCCGACTGGTTCCTCCTTCTGTCCCCAAGCCCCACACCGGTCAAGTATGGACCAGACTTTCTGAAAGGCTTAGATAGAGTAAAGGGGGTTTCCAGTACTAAAACAGAAAACAGCTTAAAGGTGACTAGAAGACATCTTTGCCGTACTGTGACTCAGCCTTTCCTGCTACAGGGATTTCTTGCTGACCTCCTCTCCTGACACTGGCCTCTCTCCACAAGCTCCCAACTGCCATTTTGTTTGTGGTGGGGGTGTTCATAATCCCTTTATATGCCAAGACCCTCACCTTGCGTCCAGTGATGTGCTGGAGCTGGCTCATAGCAATTTTCAAGTTGGTTGTGAAATTTTCAAGATGCTTGCAAGCTTGTTATTTACCCTTTGGTAGCTTAAAATGTGCCAAGGTAGGAATGTTTACACCATGGAAATCGGGCAGTGCTACCAGTCTGAGTTTTTCTTTCAGAGAGCTGGTCGTTAATCCTTTACCAATATACACTTGTCTACACTTTTTTCAGGACCAGCTAAATACTTTGCTGGGCCCACTGCAAAATGAAAATGCAGGGCTCTTAAGAATTTCAAGGGAGCAACTGTGGAGCTTTAAACCAGGCATTAGGCCCTTCTAAGCGGGCTGTGGACACGTCATACATCGAGGACACCGGCCCTGTCTCTACTCCCTCTATACTCTCCACCCCCGGAATCCTCACCCGCAGCCATCTTTCCCTAGAGGTAATGGGAGATCCCACCCAAACAAAAGTCTGCACAAAATTTATTAAGCAAAACTAACCAGATCTGTCTCAGTGTCTTCTCTCCCATCTAAACAAGTCTCTTGTGCCTCATCTTTTGTAACCAAAAAGCTCCAAGGACCATCTAAAACCAAGGGAGCATCCTCCTCTGAGAAGAATCCTCCCCTCCTCTACAGTCCTCAGTTTGGCACCATTTCATTATTTTAATAGCTATTTTTCTCCCATTTATGATTGGAAGTAAGTTGGGATGGCTCAGGCAGCCCTAAAGGGCAGGGTAGGAGTTTAGAGATGGTCGTGGTATTTTCCTGGCTTGGGAGCACTCAGAATCCTGGAAGGCTGACTCGGCAAGAAACTGCAGAGATCTTTAGTTCAGGGTTTAAGGTAAAACTGTAGCCGTGGAGTCAGCTTGGCAAACCAACTTTGACATGGAGAGGGCCGCCTTGACCCCTCCCCAGGCAGCCCCTCTGCAGGGCCCACTCTGTGCCTTGAGTCTCATTTCCCATGTTCCTCCTGCCATCCCCACCCCTGCTGCCCTGCACTCAACACCCTGTCATACTCTGCATCTTTGTTCACACCATCCCCTCTGCTCCAATTCCTTCCATCCTATAACACACCAGTTGGGCTAATTTTTTTTGAGGAAGATCAGCCCTGAGCTAACAACCATGCCAATCCTCCTCTTTTTGCTGAGGAAGACTGGCCCTGGGCTAACATCTGTGCCCATTTTCCTCCACTTTTATATGGGACGCCACCACAGCATAGTCTGACAAGCGGTGCATTGGTGCAGGCCCGGGATCTGAACCCGGGCCGCCAGCAGCAGAATGCATGCACTTAACCACTACACCACAGGGCCAGCCGAATTGGGCTCCTGTTTTGTCCTGCAAAACCTCTGGGTAGCGCTTGTGGCTTCCATGGTGAGACCCTCTTACTGCAGTAGGGGCCCACCTCTGTTCTGGCCTCACCTTGTTGAAGTATAAGTTCCCTCTGTGGGTATCCAACCTCGTTCTTAGGCTGGAAGCTCCACCAGGGAAGGGATCTGACATCCACCTCTGGCTGTGTCTCACTCGTGCCCAGCATGGTGCCCACCACAGAGACTCCATCAGGACATGCTGACAGGATTGGCACAAAGGGAGACAGAGATGGGCAACTCTTAGGCTTGGAAGAGGCCAGAGAGTATCAATAATAAAGGAGAGAGAACCGAGTTGTGTGGCAGCTGTTTGAAAAGCAAGAAGTACAGACATCTTTAGCAAAACCTTGACTGCTAACAAACAAGGAAAAACCCTGGACTAGTTCCTCCATCAATGACTGTACTGACTAAATGCATTCTGGATTAAAGACACTATCTCCAGAGAGGGGACTGGGGTGTGGCAGGAGCCAATGAGCAGTGCTTCTAAGGGGTGTGGCAAATAAAGGTTTGCCTCTGATGGGCCAAGAAGATCAGACTGTGTGGTAGCAAGTGGTCCGGGCTCAGCTGAGATGCCAGACATTGAGTCAGGTTGGGCAGCTAGAGCTGGATTCTAACCAGCGAGTTGGGATAACAAGCCAAAGTCCAAACTCTCCATGGCCATCGTTGACAAGGGTCAACTGACCAGGCCTTGGACATCAGCCAAGCTAACGCGGATCCAAAGCAAATGCATTCCCAGAAGGGACCTGCAGAATAAGAGCAAGGCAGCCTCTGTGATCTCAGTGGGGATGGGGCACCTGCCGCCAACATGACACTGGCTCGTAGCAGGGGTGGGCCATTGCCCAAGGCTTCTGCAGGGTCCCAGGCTTACAGCTCTCCAGGGCTTTGCCCACCCAGCCTGATGTTTAAATCAGTCTCCCAGACTGCCGGTGTTGCCTGTACTGGGAGCAGAGCGCCTGATCTGACTGCATCTGGTTTTTGCTCTGGTCCCTCGGGAGTAGATGTCCTGTAGATGTCTCTGAGAAGAGCATCATCAGTTTTCCATACAGACTACTGTTACACACACACACACCTCACCGTCCTAAAGAGAAAGGGATACCACATGCAAATTCTGAAACTGGCCAAGAGAACAGACTGGCATGGAGGTGATGCATCAGGGCAGTGAGGGTGTTGACTGGGCATCCACGTGTCTCTGAGCTCTCCACGAGCCTGTGTGTGTGAGTCCCTTAGCTCTTTAGAGTTCAGATCCAAGAACAGCCACTATTTCATGTGCCAAGCTTCTCAGGGAATTGAAAAGATAGAGAAGCCTGCATCGGCACGAGTATTCTCCATTAGATATTTTCAGCCACTCTTCAAGCACAGCCCAGGGTAGTTTTAGCAACCTGGAAGGGGAGAGCAGGTAACTGTCCCATTTTGCTTTCAAAGTGCTGCATTCACTCAATTGTCAGAGCCCATTCATCCTGCAGTTCAGCAAGTGGCCTTGAGGGAACAAAGTCATGTGCCCTGAAAAGGGAGCAGAGCTGGGTCTGTGGCATGTTGGTGGTTTCCTGAGCTACTATCTTTGGACGTGTGCCACACTGCTCAGGTGTGTCTCTGCACCCACTCAGCACCTTTCACCCCCCGCTCTTATTGTACTGAGCGAGTGAGACACCAGGGTGAGGGTTTGCCCTCAGGGCACAAACTGCTGGGAGAGGGGGCAGCCCCCTGTGACAGCTCCCCCAGGAGGACAACACCAGGGGACTCCAACAGCCAAAGTGCTTGGTCATCACAAAGGGAGGGAGCAGAGAACACATGTGGAGAATGGGACCAGGGAGGGGCATCTGATGTGGCAGAGAAAGACAGAGATCACTGCAGGGAGAGGGGGACAGGCTCCTAGGTAGGGGTTGTCCTGACTCCCGGGAGGATCACTCTTCCTCTCTGGGCCTTAGTTTTCCTGTCCACAAATGGAGTGCAAGACAGTGTCCCTTTGGCTTCCCCTCTGTCGTTCAGCTCAAACCCCAGGCACATTGGGGAGGGAGGTCCCCAGATCTCCAGAGTGGTAGGAGCTAGGGGTGATGAACAGGGTCAGAGGAGGAACAGTTGGGAGGGGAGGGGGCTGCAGGAAGTAGCAGAAGTCTCTCTGGCATCCTTACAGCTCATCCTTGGAGAGGAGACTCGGGCTGTGTTCTGGAGCTGGCTGGCTGGGGAGCATGGATGTGGAAGAGGATGCTGGGAGGGGAGCCATGGAAAATGTGGCTGCCAGGGGTGCTCAGAGGCCCATTGCCCAGCCTGTTGCTAAGCTGACAGTGAGAAGGCATGTTCCCCAGGGCTCTTTAGGTGGTGACATTGCAAGTGTTTGGGAGAATCTGGGTGTTTTTGCTTTTCTAAGTTTTCCCCCAAAAGGGGGTGGTGGAGAGCTAGCATTTACTGAGCTCCTCCTCTGCACCAAGCCCTCAAATTGACCCACTACTTGCAGGGGTGACCTCATTTCACTTCATATTTTACAGGAAAGACCTGAGGTTCAGGTCTAGCACAATTGTTTTCTCATGCTTAAAGTATGTTTTTTGATGGCTGTATGATGCTCCAGTACCTGTGAGCATGCCATCATCCATGCAGCCATCTCCCATCATAGCCTCTTAAAGTTGTTGCAATTTTTTGTTACTAGAAACACTCATCTCTGCATCTGAAATGTTCACATGAGAGAGTGTCTCCTTGGGACAGGTTTCCAAATGTAGAATGACTGAAACAAAAGGTAGAGGCACAGTCAAGGCTCCCACTCTGTCCACCCTGCGTCACTGCTCTCCGAGCTGGCTGCACCGCCCTGATGGCCCCGAGGGATGCACCATAGGACCCCTGCATTGCGCCTCTCCCACACTGAGTGTGACCCTTTTGTTGTTCACTTTCCTAAGTCAGAGAGCCCCGCTTTTCCCCAAGGGCACAATGAGAAGAGGCCCTAGAAGGATGAGGTCTGCAACTACACTTCCTGTAGTTGCGTGGTTGAATGTGTTGTCCTTTGGGTAGTGGAATGCCCTGTGTAAGACTAAGAGCTCCCACTTAGTTTATTGCAAAGGAGCCATGTCTTTCTTTTTTAATTGAGTTTATAAGCAGAGGTTTCAGTGGGCCCATCCCTGCCAATCAAGTACTGAAGGGCAGGTTTGGGGAGATTGGCTGGGCTTTCTGGTGCTGGAAGGCAGGGTATTGTGTATCCAGGAGGGTGGGCCAGAGCAGGCCAGCAGCAGACCCACCTTGCTGAACCTGGGGAGGTGTGGAAGGACAGGGACACACGGATAAAGGGACAGACAGCTGAAGGGACGTGACTCAAGAAGGCATGTCATGTGGGGGGAAGCCCTGGAATGGGGGAGTCAGGAGACCTGGTTCCAGGCCAGCTACTGACTCACCTTATGACCTCGGATGGGTCACTTCTGTCACTGTGGGGCACTCTGGGAGGGAGGCCTCTTGGGGTTGCCAGGGCTGAGGGAGATGTGGAGCTGCAATTCAGTTACCACAGAGGCCTCAGCTGACCCCTGCAAAGCTCCGGAGCTGGGTGGCCCTTCAGACCCTTCAGGCAGTAGGGCACACCACAGCACCCATGACAGCCCTCTCCAACCTTCCAATACACAGGTGTCAGACTAGACGGGGTCCCATCTCTAAAGATGTGTGACTCTGATATTGTCCTGATGTCTGGGGCCACCTATCTGGCCCTGGCTAGGGCAGTGGTGCCAGAGTCATCCCCAAAGGCAAGGGTGTCTCTGGGTGGGAGGTCTGAGCCTGGCCCTGACCTCCATGGGTGGGGCTGGGTGACCGAGGGCTTGTGGGGCATGTCCCTGAGTAGACCTGTTGGACATCCTGCTGCCCATGGTCAATTTCTATCAGGAGTCACTCTCCAGCCACCAGTACAGCCTGCAGATCCTGGTCCACTGCAAGCAGAACAGTGACTTTGACACACTGCTGAAGCACTATGAGGCCAAACTGACTGCAAGGAGAGGGTGCTGGAGACCTTCCTCACTGACCCCATGTTCCAGCTGGCACCTAGCCCTGTCGTTGAGAGCACATGCGTGGGGAGTCCACTCGGGAGCCATGGCAGTGAGGTCCCCAGCTGGGAGGAAGCCACACCTGGGGGCACCAGGGTGCCATGGCCGGGAGGGCCCAGGCCCTAACAGGCCCCAGCTCTGGGCTGCCTGGAGGATGGGGTTAGAGCCAGCCCCTGACCCAGTGGACCACAGGCTGTCCAGCTCCGCTGAGCAGGCAGTGTGGGAATGTGAGGGGGAGCTCCGGGTCCTGAGCCAACCTCCAGGCCCTTCCTCCTGCCGGCTTAGAGCCTCGAGCTCTGGGCTCTTGCCCCAGACAAGACCCTGAAAAAGGCTCCACGTTAGAGTCTGAGATCAGAAGTGCTGTGGGTGTCCATTCTCTGCCCTGCTCGTGGGAGTGCTGGGAGCTGAGAGAACCATTCTCTGTCTGCTTTGTCTCTCTCTCCTTTCTACGTTGCTGCTCTCTCTCTGACTTGCTTCATCACTGTCTCTCTCCTTCCCCATCTTTGCCTCTGTCCCTCTCCCTCTCCATGCTGCAGATTCCCAGGCACATTCTGACACTGCATGAGCTCCTGGCCCACTTTTCACGAGCACATCGAGCCAACAGCCTGGACCACGCCAGGGCTAAACTGGAGGAGATGTCTGGCTGAGCCCGCCTCCCGGGTGCCCCCGCCAGTGGAGAGGCCAGGGCTGAGGATGCCCCCCAGCGGGAGTTTGCTGAGCCCCAGATGGTAAAAGCTCGTGTTCCAGTTAGGATCCCAAGTGGTGAGGCTTGGGGGACCCCCAGCTTGCCCCACCTGGAAGCAGGGCCCCCAGAGCAATCTGAGGAGTTCACAGCTCAAGCCCAGGGGGCACTTGGTGGGATGGTGTGGGTGGTGTGCTGTCCCTGGCACAGATGGGGTTCGAGGAAGGGCCCTGGGCACTCACGTGGGCCCACCTGCCAGGATGGGGATCCGCCCAGGGACTCACAGGCACTCTGCCAACTTCCTCTGTTCTCCAGTGTCAGTGTGTCACAACCTGTGGTGTAGGAGCCCCAGAGGGGGTCCTGGGTGATGGGCCTTCATGTTCCCAAGGCTGCAGTCAACAGCAGGCAGTGTCATGGGTGGAGAAGCCCATGACTTGTCCTGTGTCAGAAGCCCCAGCCCTCTGGTCAAGGCCACTCTGCTGCCCTTCTTTCAGTCACCAAAGTGCAGGGGCAACCTTCCTCTGCCAGGGCAGCAGCAGAGGGGCCAGGAAGGAGGCGCCTACAACAGCCCAGTCAGCAGTTGACGGTGGCCTGCACCAGGTGCTGGCAGTGGAATTGAGGAGGAGGTTCAGATACTGGGTGTGTTTTGAAGATAGAACCAACAGGAGTTTCTGATGCATTAGATGTGAGGAGAGAGAAGACGGGAGTCAAGGGTGAGTCCAGCATTTCTGGCTGAGCAAGCAGAAGGTTGGAGTTGCTGCTAACTGGGATGGAGAAAGGTGTGGGAGGGGCAGGTGTGGAGAGGGAGTTTTCCTTGCTTCACTGGAGCTTTACTGGGGGCATGTTGAGCTTGAGATGGACAACAGTGGTGGAGAGGACAAGAAAGGAGGAGGGCGTTTGAGTTTGGGGTTTAAGGGAGTGAGCCATTCAGGAGCCATCAGCTCAGAGATGGTATTTAAAGTCACAAGAGGGGTGACGTCAGCATCATGGCGGAGTGAGCTTTTCCGTGAACTCTTCCCCCGACAAGATACAACAAAAGAAATAGTCACAGACCAACAATGGAATCCCAGACAGTGAAAAGCTAGAGCGGAAAGAGCCACACTGCCGCACATCTGAGAGCGGAGCGTGCTGGGCCCTGGGAGGCAGCGGGAGAGGTAAGGAGAACTCCTCTCCCTCCCCATCAGATCAGCGATCCCGGTCCGCGCGGCTCCCAGAGAGGGGGGAGGGGCGGCCCTCGGCGGGGAAACTGCAGC
>JAQQSS010000777.1:0-19998 GCA_028646465.1 Rhinoceros unicornis
AACATTACCCTGACAATTATTAACCAGAGTCAAAGTAATACTGTTACAGTAACACACATAAACGTACCAAAACGAATACAGCCCAACTTCTTCCACCTCAATTCAACGTGTGTCCATGCGTTTAGAATCACACACTCACACAAATATACATAGGATATATACATGTATACACACATATGCATTTTGCTCCTGGTGAGTAAACAATGCAGCTTACTATTATTTTTCTTCTAATGTCAAATGATAAAATTGCCACACTGCATGCAAATCTGTGTTGCAGGGGTATTTCTTTTTCTCCAGCCCTTCTCAAGCTGTAAGGTTACTACTTGCATATAATGTCAACAAAAAAGTCTCTGGAAAACAGGAATTTTGTCAAAGGAAAGTTTTATTGCCTTTGCATCAACAGTTTCCAAACCAGGGAGATGCAGCATTGGGGCAAACTGAACGTACACTCCGAAGAGGGGAAGGCGCAGCCAAGCTTTTAAAGGCTAACATCGTAGAAGCCACAGGCACATTTTAGCAATGCCTATACTAGCTTATCCTCACATGGAAACCATTGTCTTGTGCTGATTGGTTGCTGGATTAAGGCGAGGCTATATTGGGCTGAGCAACCCAGATACAGAAGGAAACATTAGGTTTCAAGTACGACTGAGGTTTTTCTGAAAACAGAATATGTGACTACACCTCTGTCTCGTTATGGTCACTTGACTGTTTTGTTTTTAGTTCCCAGTTAGCCACATAGAATCCATTTTGTTTCTCTGGATCATTCTGTTTTAAGGGGTTTCTAATTTTGTCTCGTTCCTCAGTAACATGTCTCTGAACTGCTATTGTGGTGTCACCCATTTGCTGTAGAGAGTTAATAAAATGATTGTTAAGGGAACTTTAATGCATCATCAATTCTTATTTATAAAAATATCTTGGTTTTGCCTCACTAAGCAGAGAGGAAACTATAAGGTGAATTGTGATGACTCATTAACACTAGTGAGTCCATCATCATTCTAAAAGTGAAGATATATCACAGGTGTGAGATCAGTACAATTTTTCCCAATTTCCATTTCCAAAGACTGTTAATGGAATCTAGGTATTCTCGCAAACTAAACCAGTGTTCATTATTAGTTCAATATAAGAATTAGTTTTAGACACTGATTTCTGAATCTGTTTGTCTTTCATACTGTGTTTTTGGTATTTCTTTACGGCCTTTGTGTACTGGAAATTTTCCTGTGAATTATCCAGACCAATTACTTCTGCTAAGGAAACTAAAAAAGAGAATTTGGAGGAATCAAAGACTGAGCGCTAGTTAGTTGAAGAATTGAGTCTAGAAATAGGCTTCCTTTGCTTCTATGGTGTCCATATAGAGAATGACATGGGATAATTTTATGAATGTGAAGATAGTAGTTGAAAAAAATGTACTAGTTTCTTCTCTTTCGGCTCTCTTTCTGCCAAATATCCTTTGTTACACCATCACCAAAATAAGGACAATGAGCATATCCATCCCCTCCCAAAATTTCCTTTCCATCCCTCCTTTTCACCCCATGGCAAGTAACGACCATTATGTATTTTGTCACTATAAGGTTCATTTGCATTTCATATAATTTTGTGTAAATGGAATTCTATGTTGTGTACTATCTCATATGTGGCTTCTTCCACTCACCATAATTATTTCAAAATTCATGAATGTTGTTGCAGGGTTCAATAGTGTTTTGATTTTATTGGTGAGTGTTATTCCAGGGAATGGATATACCACAATTTGTGTAATCATTCACCTATTGATAAACATTTGAATTGTTCCCAGTTTTTTGGCTATTACGAATAAAACTGCTATAAACATTCATGTGCAAATCATTGTATGGATTTAATATGATTTAAATTCTCTTGGATAAAATGCAGGAATAAAATAGTTGGATTATAATACAGGCATATATTTAACTTCCTAAGAAAAAGTCAAATTGTTTTTCAAAGTGATTGTAGCATTCTACATTCCCCACTACAGTGTACGAGAGTTTAGGTTCCACAACATCGTTCCTAACGTTTGGTGTGATCAGAATTTCTAATTTTAGCTCATCTAGTAGATGTGTCATATTATCTCATGGTAGCTTTAATTCTCATTTCTCTAATGACTAATGGTGCTGAGCACATTCTTATGTGTTAATTTGCCATTTATATATCTTCTATGATAAATTGTCTATTCAAATCATTTCCCGTTTTTACCATTTTTCTTGGGTTGTGTTTTTTTTATTATTTATTAGTTTTCTTTATGTATTCTGGGTGTAAGTTCTTTGTCAGACATATTGCTTGAAAATATTTTCTTCAGTCTTTGGAGATATATATATATGACATATATATGTGACATAATAGTAAAAATAAATGTTTCTTGAAAAAAAATTCTCTCTGGTTATATTCTCTCTACACAATTTTAGTTATCTTTTGCTATATCAAGAGTACATGACTGGGACCGGCCTGGTGGCTTAGCGGTTGAGTGCGCACGCTCTGCTGTTGGCGGCCCGGGGTTCGGATCCCAGGCGCGCACCGACGCACCGCTTGTCCGGACAAGCTGAGGCTGAGTCCCACATACAGCAACTAGAAGGATGTGCAACTGTGACATACAACTATCTACGGGGGCTTTGGGGAAAAAAAAGGAGGAGGATTGGCAATAGATGTTAGCTCAGAGCCGGTCTTCCTCAGCAAAAAGGGGAGGATTAGAACAGATGTTAGCTCAGGGCTGATCTTCCTCACCAAAAAAAAAAAAAAAAAAAACAGTACATGACTTAAAACAATGATCATTGGGCAAGTCTTCTGTTCTTCCTCGTGATGACTAAGGTCACAATGAAGTATTCAGTTGAAAGTTGGGCTAGGCTGTATGGTCTCTCATAACTGGCACCAGGATGGGATGACTTGAAAGATCAACTCAGCTGACCCCCTTCCCTCTCCAAGTAGTCTCAGAGCCTGTCACATGGTTTATCCAGAGGGATAGTTGGACTTCCTACATGACAGCTGATGGCTTTCAGCAAATGCATCTTGAAGGCTAGACTCACAAGTGACATCCAATAATTCTGCCTATTTCTGTTGATTAAAGCAGTTAAAGGACAGCAAAAATTCAAGGGAGGGTAAATAGGCACTGTGTCTCCAAGGAAAATGTGTAAAAAAGTGTCCAGTCATCTTTAATCTGCCCAAACTATCATCAGCCCATTGTAGGACTCTGAAATTTCTCATTTCAGATTCTTTTATTAATAGTTTTTAACACTTAAAGTAAATCCATAAGTATTATGTAATCTCTTTTTACTCTCTGTTTTGCACATACTTACAAAGCCACTGAATGAAGCAGCACTTGAACAGCACATGTGTAGAAGCGAGAGTGACAAGCATTTCAATCATTATTGTCATTGTGAAAGCTGGGTTAGCTCTGGGGCCTTGGAAAGTAGCCTGGTCACATCAAATTGCAAAATAGAAGACCAAGATTCAAGAAGTGTAGAGAATTCCACTGTTATCTCTTGGGGAGCATTTGCGGAGATATAAAATTCAAACATAGCAATTTTCACTTTCTTAAAGAACTAGTATAGATATCAGCAAACTAAATTTATTTTCAGAAAAAAGTAGAACTCTTTTTTTCAGAAAAACGGTTATTCATGCAAAGTTTTTAACGAATCATTCTTGCATATACGAGCCATATTAGTAGAAAAAATTCCCCAAACCAATATATTTCTATTCTTTGTACACCACTCTCTACTTCAAGTAATGTAAAATATTTAACAATAAATATTTGGTAAGCAATAACTTTTGCAAATCCTTGTACTAGTGACTTCAGGGATACAAAAAATAAGCATAGAACTTATTCTTAAAGACTTAAAAGTAGTAGAGAAATTCTTAAATGAAAAAAATAAACTCAATACAAGAAAGAGTATACTAAGTGTAGAAAATGTGATAGAGTCATAAAATCAATGAAGTAGAGCTGGATGACATGTGTTTAGGGGATGGGAATAAGACAATTCTTTTAAAGAAACTGACCCGTATAGTTTCCCTTGACATGAATGTTTAAACATCATTATTTGTAATATTGAAATAGTAGAAACAACCCAAATGTACATTAATTGATGAAGGGATAAACAAAGTGGGTTATATTCATAAAATGAAATTTTATTCAGGCATAAAAAAGAAAATTCTGACATATGCTAAAACATGGATGTACCTTTAAAATATGCTAAATGAAAGGACCCCAACACAAAGAAAAACCACCTATTGTATGATGTCATTTATATGAGATATCCAGTATAGGCAATCATATATAGTCAGAAAATAGATTAGTGGTTGCCAGGGGTTGCGGGGAGGCGAGAAGCAGAGTGACTGCTAATGGGTATGAGTTACTTATTGGGGTGATGAAAAGGTTTTGGAATTAGATAGTGGTGACGGCTGCACAACCTTGTGAATATACAAAAAACCAAAAAGTGTACACTTTGAAAGGGTAAATTTTATAGCTTATAAAATTGTATCTCAATAAAAATAGTACCATAGAAGAACAGTAATATTCCTAAATGAAGTGGTGAAGGTGAATGTTTCAAAACGGAAGAAATAAAATGAATACTAGAAAGGAGATGAACATTACTAAGTAGGGGATATTTTTGTATTTTATTGGATTTCTGCTTTGACTAGAGACAGAGTGTATAGATTCAGTGTAAACGTGAAGCTTAATGTAAAATAATTTGCAATTTTCTTCCTGTCTGATCAATGTGTTGACAATAGTGAAGAAATAAAGCTCAGGTTTTGGTAAAGCAGTTGCTGTACTCACAGGGGAAAATACAGCACAGAAAATGTAGTTAATCACGATGGCACACACTGAAGCCTGAGGGTAGAAGCCTCAGAGATTTAAGTCTCAAATGCTACCAGGTAAAATAAAGTGCCATCTGCCTATTTTCAGCAACCAGTAGCAAGTACAGAAAGACCTGCTCATCTCAGGTAGGTTTCTGAGTCTCTAAATTTAAGCATATACAAGAAAACATTACATGAAAACATGAGAGATTTGTAAACCAAACCATTTATGCCTGCTTACTCAGTTTAATAAACTCAGCAATCTAATGTCCAAAAAATAATATTTTCTTAGAACTGGAAGAGTTCATCTGAACTTAATAGTATCCATAAAATAATGGTTCTCATTATTTTATTTTAATCTAGGTTCACAGGAAAGTATTTACTTCGTTTATCATTGGGGAGGTATATATATGACTAAGTTTTTTTGTTTTATTTCAAAAATAATTTAGGTACCACGTTACAAATAGCAACATGAGCAAACTCAACTTCATCTGAACCACATGCCATATTTACTGAAGTCGGAAAAATACATCCAACACTGACATTCTATTCTCATATATCAACAGAGTCATCTATACATGCAAACATATGACACATAAAAACACACATAAACAAGGAGAGAAGCCTATATATCTCAGGAGCGTTTATTGTCCCTCAGCTCATCTCTGTTTTTTAATATAAAAGTACATTTAAATTCCAAAGATATGCAAATGTATGTCTTAAATTCTATTGTTTTCACTTTCTTTTATTTTAACACATTTTTTTGGTCAAAACCTTCTCCTCGGCACCAGACCACTCTCACAAATAGGTAATGAGTATTGTGGCAAACCATAAACATTTCGAGAGAAAATATCAATAACACTTATCTCATGTCTCATCAAATCCTTAATGACAACTTCGAACAGGAGCAGTGACACCGTAATTTTTATTATTACTATTGTGTGATATGTTCAATGTTTCTAAAACTAATGCAAAGTCTTCAAATCAACTATGATTTTTGAGGAACATAACAATTGTAATATTTTTTGTGTCCATATGAATATTTTCAACGATAGAAAATGCTTAATCCCACGTCTTACAACCTGGTCTCTCTAACATCAGTGTTTCTACCATATCATTTTGAATACACAATTAGATATAAATTCTTCCAAATTTCTTCCTTGGGATAAGGAAGGTAACACTCAGAGAAATGACAGAGCTTCTAGAAAGTCATATACCTCAGGAATGACATTTAGATTTAGATCAAAGTTTCTCGACTGCCTATACCAGATATTTTTTATTATTGTCTTACAGATAGCAATGTCTCTTTAAAGACTGGGTATGTGACTGAGTAACTTTCTGAGCATTAAAAAACAGTTACAGAAAGAAATCATTTTCTGCCTTACAGATATTCTGTGGATGTCCAGAAGAGTTAAAATATGACTATCATTTTCTTGATTATTTTCTTATAAATTTAGGCGAGAACAAAGAAGAATGGAGAGGGAAAATTGCTCCTCGTTGACTGAATTCATTTTCTTGGGAATTACTAATAACCCCGGGATGAAAGTGACCCTATTTTCCATGCTTCTAGTTATTTATCTCACTAATCTTCTGGCGAATCTTGGGATGATCATTTTAATTAGAATGGATTCCCAGCTGCACACACCGATGTACTTCTTCCTCAGCCACCTCTCTTTCTGTGACCTCTGCTATTCCACAGCAATTGGACCCAAGATGCTGGTGGACCTTTTAGCCAAAAACAAATCAATCCCCTTCTGTGGCTGTGCTCTGCAATTCTTCGTCTCCTATACTTTTGCAGATTCTGAGTGTCTACTGCTGGCAGCGATGGCCTTTGATCGGTACAAGGCCATTAGCAACCCCTTGCTCTACACAGTCAACATGTCCAGCAGAGTGTGTTCCCTGCTCATGGCCGGAGTTTATCTGGTGGGAATGGCAGATGCTTTGATACACACAACATTAACATTCCGCTTATGTTTCTGTGGGTCGAATGAGATTAACCATTTCTTCTGTGATGTCCCTCCTCTCCTATTGCTATCTTGCTCAGATACACAGGTCAATGAGTTAGCAATATTCACTATTTTTGGCTTCATTGAACTAAGTGCCATTTCAGGAGTTCTTGTGTCTTATTGTTATATCATCCTGGCAGTGATAAAAATCCACTCTGCTGAGGGCAGGTTCAAAGCTTTCTCCACCTGCACCTCCCACTTAACTGCTGTGGCAATTTTCCAGGGAACTATTCTCTTCATGTATTTCAGGCCAAGTTATTCCTACTCCCTAGATCAAGACAAAATGACCTCATTGTTTTACACTCTTGTGATTCCCATGTTAAACCCTCTGATTTATAGCCTACGGAACAAGGATGTGAAAGAGGCCCTAGAAAAATTGAAAAGTAAAGGATGGTTTTAAATATTTATATTATGCCTATGCACACAGACACATTTCGTGATTGTCATTTTCATAAAATTATATAATACAATAGACTGGAAACATAATTTTCTCACGTATTAAATGAATGAGTGTTCGTACTGAAGCCCAAAATAATAAAAGGCTGCAGCCCCCTAACCTGTTATCATTCACTATGGTCTTGAATTTGTTTATGATACTCCTTTATAGTGAAAACTAACATGACTTTTCTAATTTAACCATATTTTTATCATTCATTCTTTCATTCAAACATTATTTCAAGGATACTAAGATTTGCCTAGTGTTCACAGAGTGCTTTTTGTGTATTTGGATACTTTACATTTCATGATGAATCCAGTAGTTTCCATACTAATGAGTCCTATAATCTAGAGGAATAAACAAACGTTTATTAACTAAGTACTCAAATATTTCATAATAAGAGTAAAAACTTTCATGAAGTAAAAACCTGGGGGTTAAAAATCTAGAAAAAAATTTAGAATCTAGTGTACAGACGAAAGGCTTCCCTGGATGGAGATACTCAGTCTCAGATCTAAAAAAACGCAAGCTGGAGAAAGGAAAGGATTCTAGACAGAGGGTCTGACAGTCAGGGGTTTTGAGGCGGCCAGTTCTATAACTTTTTAGTATTAAAGAAGTCCAGCACGGATAGGTTGTAAAGAGAAATGTGAAGTGTCTTGATAGATTACATCATTGTGCTGTAATTACTAACTATCAACTCCACCATCACCTCCTCCAGGAAGCTTTTCTCCCATTCCTCCCCTTTCTCAGCTCTGGTTAAATGTCCCATTTTGTAGTTCACAGACAACGCTCTTCTTAAAATATTGTTTTAATATCACCCTGTTTATTAAATCATCGTCTCTAATATGAGATTGTAAGCAATCTTTGCTCAAGGATTGAGCATTCCATCCCTATTATACAAAGCACTGCACGGTGTCTGGGACACAAAATGGCAAAACAAACAAATATATAATAAAATGAAACATCAGATGACATTTTTGATTGCTAATTATATGTCAATAACACAAAATTAACTGAGGATTAGTGATACGTGGCTTGATTATATATATTTTATAACTTTTATTAAAGTACATAAATGGTGTGGATACTAAGGTAATGGACTATAGAAATCTACGTATTAATTACACTAGAAGTAAACAACACTCTTCTATGTACATTCTTGAATATTTGACTATTTCATCTGTCTCTGCTCCAGTTTCTGACGATTAAAACACTGATTAGCTTGTTGAGAAAACATGAATACGGCCAGACATCTGAAGGATCATGTAAGACTCAAGGACTCGCTTAATTATCCATTACAATTGTAGAAGTTAAAAGTCACTGAATGTCTTAGATTTTCTAGCTACTGTTTTTAAATTCCTTTGTAAGAAAACATTTCTAAATGAAAGTAAAGCCCATGAAGATTCTCTGGTTTTCAAAGGGACATTTGTGTGACACTGTGAGTTCTCACACAGACTTATGCTCAAAAAACATATAGAGAGTTTTTATTCTCAATAAAAAACTTTAAGGCATTTCACCTGTACCATTTTTTCCTCAGTTAACACATATTCTTTCGGAAATGTTACTTATCCATCAGCATGGTAGAAAACAATTTTTGAAATATATTATGCAAGAATAACGGAGTGTCAGTGGATTGACACTAATTTAGAAGAAGTAAACACACAATCTGATTAACTCATCTCCTTCTCTTATGACTGCTATATATTACAGCATTTAAGGACTGATTTGATCTACATATTGGCTGTTTTATCAGATCTAGTGGGTGTGAAGTAAAGAGAAGGAAAATTTAAATCCTCTAAATGGAATTTGAAAAATAGAAGTGACTGAGTCAATTAATTTGGGGCTTCCTCTTCTTAAAGTTGTGAGGTTGAATAATAGATTATGGGGAATATTTTTTAGGGAATCATGACTCAAATAGAAGCTTGGGCAGATGGATTATAATGAGTCTTTATCTTGGTATTCTATACAAAAAGGAAGCATTACATCAAAAGCCTTTGTATATTCCAGCCTGTCTACTTCAATCCTCATCATCCCCTTCCCTCCTTAGTCACTCTACATCACATCCTTCTCACATGTCTCCAGTGGCTGATGGTAAATATTATTTTCCAAATACAATATTATTGGGGTCAAGGGGCAGTCTTTATTGTGACACAGGAAGCTCCTAAACTGCTCTCCTCCCATGGGCACACCAAATGAAGAGCTACACGTGGTACAATTCACTTTGAAAGAAATCAAGAAACTAGCTAAGTGACTCTTACACATTGAGCAATGAGAAAATATCCACCTTGATACAGGTAGAGAAGGCTCAGACACACTTTCACCATAACTCTCACTCCCAACTCAGGGACATATAGTTGAGAGGGAACAACTAATTCCCAGCTTCTCCCTGAGGAATGAACAGTGTGGACCCCACATATAGTGTCCCAAATTTTAAGACTCCCAGAGGGATAGGCCTCCAAATCACCATATCTCTGAAAGCCAATGGAGCTTGCATCCATAAGACCCACAAGACTAGAGCAAACAAAAAAGCAGTTATTAAGGGAAGTCAGCACTATCTGCAGTTATTATACCATGGCTTAGAGCAGAGATAGAGGGCAGAAAAACCCATCTCTTAGTCTTTCTCTGATTGGTTTCTATTTGCATATTTTAAAAGCTGCTGCCTGAGAGTCAGGCCTTAAATTTAGCATGCGTCTAGAAGCTGATTGGGATCCTCCTGGGAGATCAGGAAAGCCTACAGACTCCCCGCAACTCTCTCACTTCTGCCCACCTCATGTCACCGATATCTCCCTGGAAGGAGATTGTATACATGTCTACACCCGAGCTTTTGTGGCTGCCGCCCAAGGGACATGTCCCCAGATCACCTGACTCTGATGGCCAACAGGGCTTCCATTCAGGAAAGCCATAGAAGATTGAAATCATGTCAAGCGTCTTTTCCCATCACAATGGAATGAAAATAGAAATCAGTTAGAAGAAGAAAACTGGAAAATTCACAAATATGTGGAGATTAAACAATGTGCTCCTGAACAACCAATGGGTCAGAGAAGAAATTTAAAAAGACTTCAAAAAATATCTTAAGGTAAATGAAAATAGAAACACAACATATTGAAAGTTAGAGAATGCAGCAAAAGCAGTTCTAAGAATAAAGTTTATAGTGAGAAATACTTACGTTAGAGAAAAAAAGAGATAACTTTGTACCTCAAGGAAATAGAAAAAGAAGAACAAACTAAGCCAAAGTTTAGTAGAAGAAAGGAAATAAAGATCAGAGGTGAAATAAATGAAATAGAGACTAAAACAACAATGGAAAAGATCAATCAAATTAACAGCTTATTTTTTTAAATGATAAACAGAATAAACAAATTTGAGCTAGATTTAAAAAGAAACAGGACTCAAATAAATAGTATTATAAATTAAAGAAAGGACATTACACTTGATACTATGCAAATACAAAGGATCATAAGAGATTACTATGAATGATTCCATGTCAAAAAAATCGACAAATTAGAAGAAATTGATAAATTCCTAGAACATACAACCTACCAAGACAGAGTTATGAAGAAATAGAAAATTTGAGTAGACCAAATACTAGTACGGAGATTGAATCAACAATCAAAAACTCCCAAAAAAGAAAAGTCTAAACCCAGATAGCCTTATTGGTGAATTCTATTGAACATTTAAAGAATGAATACCAATCCTTCTCAAACTCTTCCAAAACATAGAAGAGTAGGCAGTAATTCAAAACTCATTTTACGAGGCCATTATTACCCTGGTACAAAAACCAGACAAAGACACTACAAGGAAAAAAAATTAAAGGTTCATTTTCCTGATGAACATAGATGCAAAAATCCTTACCAAAATATTAGCAAACCAAATTAAATCGTTCATTAAAAGGATCATGCACCATGATCCAGTCTGATTTTCTCCAGGGATGCAAGGATGTTTCAACATCTGCAAATCAATCAGTGTAGTCACCACATTTAAAAAAATGAGAAAAAAAAAATCCCATTATCATCTTGATAGAGGAAGAAAAAAGTCAAGTGACAAAATTCAACATCCTTTCATGATAAAACTCTCAGCAAACTAGGTAGAGAGGGCACTCACCTCAAGATAAATAAAGTTCATATATGACAAGCCCATAGCTAACATCATATTCAACAGTGAAAATGTGAAATCTTTCACTCTAAGATGAGGAACAAGACAAGGATGCCCAAACTTGCTACTTTTATTCAACATACTACTGAAAGTTCTGGCCAGAAAAACTAAAAGAAATAAAAGATACAAATGGGGAAGGAAAAAGTGAAATTGTCTCTATTTGCACATAACATGATATTATACGTAGAAAACCCTAAAGACTACACCAAATGACAATTAGAACAAATAAACAAATTCGGGAAAGTTCTGGATACAAAATCAATATATAAAATCAGTTGCATTTCTATTCATTCACAATGATTTATCAGAAAGAGAAATTAAGAAAAAAAAACCCATTTACAATTCTGTCAAAGAGAATAAAGTATCTGGGAATAAATTTAACCAAGGAAGTGAGAGATCTACATACTGAAATCTATAAGATATTGATGAAAATAATTGAAAAAGACAAAAATAAATGGAAAGATATTCCATGACCACACATTGGAAGAATTAATATTGTTAAAATGACCCTACTACCCAAAGCAATACGCATGTTCAATGCAATCTCTGTCAATAATCCAATGGCAATTTTTTGTGGAAATAGGAAAAACAATCCTAAAATTTGTATGGAACCAAAAAAAACCTCTAATTGCCAAGCAATCCTGAGAAAGCAGAACAAAACTAGAGGCATCGCACTTCCTGATTTCACACTATATTCCAAAGCCATAGTAATCAAAAAGAGTATGTTATTGGCGTAAAAACAGACATGTTTTTACATAAAGATCAATGGAACAGACTAGAAAACCCAAAAATAAACCCACTCATTTGCAGTCAATTAACTTACAACAATAGATCCAAGAATATACAAAGGGAGAAAATAATCTCTTTAATAAAGTAACGCTGAGAAAACTAGGTAACCACTGCAAAAAATGAAACTGGGTTCCTATCTTACCCCATACACAAAAATCAACTCAAAATGAATTAAAGACTTGAACATAAGACCTGAAACCATAAAACTAAATAAAACATAGGGTATACACTCCTTGACATCAGTCTTGGCAATGACTTTTTAGATTTGGCAGCAAAAGCAACAACTTCCAGTTATAAGACAAATAAGTGGGACTATATCAAACTAAAATGCTTTTGCACGCAAAGGAATCTATCAACAAAATGAAAAGGCAACATACAGAATGGAAGAAAATATTTGCAATTCGCATATTAGTAAATACATAACTCAACAGTAAAAAAAAATATCTGATTAAAAAATGGGCCAATGAACTGAGCAGACATTTTTCCAAAAAGATATTCAAATGGCCAATAGGTACAAGAAAAATGCTCAGTATCACTAATCATTAGGGAAATGCAAATCAAACCACAATGATTTATCACCTCACACCTGTTAGAATGGCTATCATCAAAAAGACAAGAGATAACAAGTGTTGGCAAGGATGTGGAATAAAGGGAACCCTTGTGCACTGGTGGTGGGAATGTAATTTGGTATAGCCACTATGGAAAACAGTATTGGAGTTCCTCAAAAAATAAAAATAGAACTACCATATGATCCAATATATATGCAAAGGAAATGAAAATCAGAAATAAAGATATCACCACTCCTGTGTTCATTGCAGTATGATTCACAATAACCAAGATATGGAAACAACCTAAGTCTCTATTAACAGATGAGTGGATACAGAAGGTGTGGTATACATATAATGCAATATTATTCAGCCATTAAAAAAAGAAAACCCTGCCATTTGGGGAACCATGGATAGACTTCGAGTGAATCATGTTAAGTAAAATGTCGGACAGAGAAAGACAAATACTGTAACAGCTCACTTATATGTTGAATCTAAAAAAAATAAACTCATATAAACAGAACAGATTGCTAGTTGCCAGAGATGGGGGATGATGGCTGGGGGAAATGGGTGAATGTAGTTAAAAGGTACAAACTTCCAGTTATAAGATAAATAAGTTCTGCATACATAATGTACCGGATGGTAACTAGAGTTAACAAAACTGTATTATGTATTTGAAAGTTGCTGAAAAAGTAGATCTTAAAAGTTGTCGTCACACAAAATGCTTGTAACTATGAGAAATGATGGAGGTTAACTAAACTTATTGTGATAATAATGTCTTGCAATCATTGTGTTGTACACCTTGTACTAATACAGTGTTAGTTGTCAACTGTACCTCAATAAAACTGAGAAATAATGTCCTTATGGTCATACATAAACGGAAACACATACACACAAATATATATATATAATTTAAAAAATGAGATTATATCATATGCTTTTGAATTTTATTTATTTCTTTCTTTTGTGCGAGGAAGATGGGCCCTGAGCTAACATCTGCCAATCCTCCTCCTTTTGCTGAGGAAGACTGGCCCTGGGCTAACATCCATGCCCACCTTCCTCCACTTTATATGGGAGGCCTGCCACAGCATGGCCTGAACAAGCGGTGTGTCGGTGTGTGCCCAGGATCCGAATGGGCGAACCCAGGCCTGTAGCCTGCAGCAGTGGAGCACACGCACTTAACTGCTTGAGCCACTGGGCCGGCCCCCTGAATTTTATTTTCTTAGTGGATAATTTCCCACCTCATTTCTCCCTTCCACACATTTAACTCCAGTATGCTTCATCCTTCCTTCTAATGTACACTCCAGAAAACCCCTAATAACAGCTTGCTCTTTGTCTTTTCTTATTTTTTTGTCATGCTCACATATTAGTAAATATATAATCATCATTTGCTTTCCAGAAAATAGTATATATATATATAAAATTCATTGTATGTTAAGTTTCCCAATTAACTGTGGCCTCTTGCTAATCCTTTTAATTCAATATAACAGGCTCTAATGTAGTTCTTTTAGTGACTATATAATATTCCACATTATGGAAATATCTTAATCCATTATCTATTTTTCTGTTAGTGGGCATCTTTTTGTTTCTAGTTTTTGATAACTAGTAACTACATTTGTAGTTTTACGCCTCTTGAAAGCTAGTCCCAGAGAGACAGAGTTAGTTTTTCCATCCTTTGTATTCATCAAAGTAGTCAGAGGCCAGCCCAAAGTTAAAAAGAGGGCAAAAAGATATCATGTCTCCATGGGAGAAGTGTCAAAGAATCTGAAACCATCTTTAATCAGCCACAGCCACCATGAGTCAGTTGTAGAAACTTGAAAATTTTCATTTCCACATTTTTTTGTTATTAGCTTTTCATATACAATGCTCCATGATTAAAACCATCATGACTTCAAAATATGATAAGTCGAAAATGTACTTAATATGTCTAACCTACCAAACACCATAGCTTAACCTAGCCTACCTTAAACATGCTCTGAGCATTTGCAGTTGGGCAAAATCATCTAACACAAAGCCTATTTTATAATAGTGCTGAATGTCTCACGTAATTTATTGAATACACAGCTGAAAGTGAAAAACAGGATGATTGCAGGGGTACTCACAATTAACTTACACAGCTAAAAGCACACTATGCCTGAAGAATGTTTGAAGAATTGAATTAAAATTAATTACTGGTTGATGGGGATGCTACAGCAACAGGGTCATCAATTTCTCCCTCTTCCAAGGCTCCAGAATAGCATCCAAAAAACGCTGGCAACACAGTCCGCTGTAGAGTATCAGTTGTTTACTCTCACGATCGTGGGGATGAATGGAAGGTACTGCTCACCGCCGCTGCCCAGCATCGTGCGAGTATCATACCGCATATCGCTAGGCCAGGAAAAGATCAAAATTCAAAATTTGAAGTGTGATTTCTCCTGAATGCATGTTGCTTTCACACCAACATGAAGTCAAAAAATCATGAATTGAACCACCATATATCGGCGACTGTCTGTATTCAAATTAAATATATAAGTGTGTGTGTGAATTTTTCTTATTCTTTGCATGCACGCACAGAGCAAAAACAATGATTGAAAAGGTACTTAAAATTCACATTGCAAAAAGGAGGGCAGATGGAAGTTGATACCAGTCCGGTCAGTGTGAAAGGTTGATTAGCTCTGGTTCCTACTGATGGCCTTCGATCAAGCTAGGGACCAAAATGACAAACGTTCAGGGATCACGCAGCATTACATCCTAGCTGTTGGAAAGGATTTCGAGAGGATGCAAAATTATACTCCAATACTTCTCAACTTTGCAAAAATTAGAATGAATGAAAGCAAGCTATTTTTTTTTTAGAAACAAATAGAACTCAGGTTTTTCTTAAAGCTTCTTCCATGAACAGTCCACAAAAGCCCTTTATTTCTACTACTTGTCCATCACCCACTTAACCACTTAAAATATTTAAGAATAAACATTACATTAGACATTACTTATGCAGGTCCTGGTGCTAGAGCTGCAGGATGTATAGAAATTAGTCAAATGTTGCTATTATTTCTAAGGAGCTTACAAGATAGTGAAAGACACAGACACATACAGGAATGAAATAAACATAATTCAAGAAAAAGTGTGCTAAGTACAGTCGACATTATACTCACAAAATAATTGAAATCTGGTTGGATGACGTGGTTGGAGGAATGAAATCACACATGCTTAATGAAAAAAGTATTTAATATAACTATTGAGGATTGCTATATTTGTAACTGGGAAGGTGAAGGAGATTGTTTCAGAAAGGAAAGAAACAGGACAAAAATGATTAAGGGTAAATAATAATTAACAAAATAATCATTTTACTAAATAAATTTATTAATTTAATCAATTTAACAGGATAAATAATAAATAACAGATAACATAATTAAGTGGATGGTCTATTTGAGTTTCATTAGGTGTCTGATTTGACTGAAGGAAGACGGTGTAGACTCAGGGTAGAAGTGAATCATACTGTAACAATCATTCTACCTGCCTGACGTTGATCAATTTGGTGCAACGGTGAAGAATTAAAAGTTCGACCTTTGTTGAAATTACTTCAATATTCTCAGAGGAAAATCTAGAACTAGAAATCTAATTCATCACATGTTTGCATAATACTGAAGTATGTGGGCAGAGGCAACAGAGATTTAAGTCCCAAATGTCACCAAGTCAAAATAAAATGTGATCTGTCTACATTGTTCAGCTACCAGAGACAAGCACAGAAAGACTTGCTCATACAGGTAGGTTTCTGAGTCACCAAATTTAAGGAATGAAGAAAAAAAATGCTTATGTTTGGAAAAATGAGGAATCAAATATTTAGAAACATGTAAATGAATATTTTTTAAACTTATTTCCTTTGGTTAACAGTCAACAATCTAGTGACAAAATATCATATTTCTTATTAAAGCAGGGTGAATCAGATTCATTTTGTTTAGCAAATGAATGGTTTTACCTACCTATATCTTAATCAAAATTAAGAAGAAAAATGTTGGGTTTTTTAATCACTGGGAAAAAATAGACGCAAATTTAAGTTTTTTTTCTATTTTTATCAGTAATAATTGAGATATCACAAAACAAATACTAATTTGTATAAATTCAACCCCATATGACCCACATACCATATTTACTGAAGTCAAAACAAAATCAGATCATCACTTATATTCCAATTCTCATATATATATAGAGAGAGAGAGACGTAGGTACATGCACACACAAACACACGCACACAAACAGAAGCCTATATACCAAATATATGTTTATTATTTGTGTTCCCATCTCTATTTTTCATGAAAAAGGTTTAAAATCTAAAGAAATTAAACATGTTAAATTCTGTTGTTTCCACTTGTTTTTAGCATTTCTTTCTTGCTGTTCAAGAGACATGTTCTTTGGCATCAGAACACTCCTGTGTATAAGTAATAATAATGAGGCAAAGCAGTAATATATTTCTAAAGAAAAGTTTATTAGAATATATCTAGTGTCTCAATAAATAATAAAACAACATAGAATAAGGAGTAACATCATATTGTTCATTATTTTTAAATGAGAGATGTTTGTTTTGTCTGAATTTAATACACTCAAATAAATCTTGATTCTTGAAGAACTCAGTATAATCACTTTAACGCTTAACTGGTTATTTATTTTTCAAGCATAGGGCTGCATATTCCACCTTTGTCTTTAATTTGGTGTTTTGACCTGTAATGAGCTTTCAGTTCATGACTGACTGCTGAGATAGAGCAATGAAGTTTCATACAAGCCGCATACCTCATGGATGACATCCACACTGAGAATGAAACTCTCAAAATCCTATCACAGACACTATAACTTTTGTCAGCAATATAAAAATAAGACATCTGGATTATTTTTTGATGATAAAGAATATGATATACTGAAATAAACTCTATCTGACTTATAGATTATATTTTTATGAGTTTCAGGAAGAGTTAAAACATTTATCTACCATTTTCTTGTTCATTTCTGTAGCATTTTAGAAGAATAAAGTAGAATGGATGGGGAAAATTGCTCTTCCTTGAATGAATTCCTTCTCCTGGGAATTAGCAATAACCCTGGAATCAAAGTGACCCTATTTACCACATTTCTAATTGTCTATCTCATTATTCTCGTTGCAAACCTGGGGATGATCATTTTAATTAGAATGGATCCCCAGCTGCACACACCGATGTATTTCTTCCTCAGCCACCTCTCCTTCAGTGACCTCTGCTATTCCTCAGCAATTGGACCGAAGATGCTGGTAGGCCTCATTGCCAAGAACAAGTCAATTTCCTTCTATGGCTGTGCTCTGCAATGGTTGATCCTTTGTACTTTTGTAGATTCTGAGTGTCTACTGCTCGTGGTGATGGCCTTTGATAGATACAAGGCCATTAGCAACCCCTTACTCTATGCAGTCGACATGTCCAGCAGAGCGTGCTCCCTGCTCACGGTTGGGGTTTACATGGTGGGAATTATGGATGCTTTGATAAATACAATATTAACATTCCGCTTATGTTTCTGTGGATCAAATGAGATTAACCATTTCTTCTGTGATGTCCCCCCTCTCCTTTTGCTCTCTTGTTCAGACACCCAGGTCAATGAATTAGTGATATTTACCATTTTTGGCTTGATTGAACTGATTACTCTTTCAGGACTTTTTGTGTCTTATTGTTATATCATCCTGGCCGTGATAAAGATCCACTCTGCTGAGGGCAGGGTCACAGCTTTCTCCACCTGCACCTCCCACTTAACTACTGTGGCAATTTTCCAGGGAGCTCTGCTCTTCATGTATTTCCGGCCCAGTTCTTCCTACTCCCTAGATCAAGACAAAATGACCTCATTGATTTACACCCTTGTGAGTCCCATGTTAAACCCTCTGATTTATAGCCTACGGAACAAAGATGTGAAAGAGGCCCTGAAAAAATTTAAAAACAAAAAGTGGTTCCACTGAAAAGTTATATGTACATGTATACGTTATTCTCTCAGTCTTACACTATTATACATGAAAATATTTAAAAATAAAAGGTGGTTTCACTTACAAGGTATATGTATATATTTTCTCCCAATCTTACACTATAATACTTGAAAATCAAAATTGTTTTGAGTAGTGTGGAGGGATAAGTATTTATACTATGTTCCAGCCATACCAAAATTTGTCATTCCATAAATACACCATGCTTCATTTTATGTCTTGAGTTTATATTCGGCACTCTTTATTTGCGGAAAAGTTCTAGACTCCTATTTTGTCAAATTTTTTTTCTCAATCTTTTATTTTTAATTTAATTTCTAAAAGTTATTGAGAGTTTTCTAAGTGTCTGTTGCACTTCTATGTGCTTTGTATTTCATGGTGATTCTAGAAGTTTTTATACTAATGAATGTTATGGCCTAAAGGAAGTGACAAATATGAATTGAGTAATCATTCAAATTGTTTCTAATGAACTATTATTATGCTATAATGTAGAAAGACTAGGCACTATAAACCCAAAACACATTGTTCAAGTATAGTGAACAAAGTTATAAAGTGCTTCCTGGAAATGGAGTCAATTAATCTGGGATCTAAAAGATAAATAGGAATTAACTGAGAGCTGGTGGAGAAAGTGTTCTAGGCAGATGGATCAACAATTAGAGAGGCCTTGATGTGGGCAGAAACATATCATTTCTGTGGAATTTAAAGAACTTAAAGGAGACCAGTGTGGCTAGGTTATAGAGATCAAAGGGGACTGGCCTGATTAGCCAGACTCTGTGCTGCAGTTTCGAACTCAGTCACTTCCTCCAGGGGGCTTTCCTTCCTTCCATCATTCTCTATGGTTTGGTTCACACACCACCCTGTGCCTCAGAGCATTGTCAACTATACGGCTCTGTTTCCTAAACTATTGCCTTCAGTGTGGGGTTTTGAACACTGAGATTAAGGACTGTGCATTTTATCTCTTTACCCAAGCAGCAGCGTAACATCTGAAAGAAAGATACTAAAAAAAGTTATTTTTTATTGAATCTTTATTACATGCAAAACAAACAGAAAAAAAAAATCACTGAGGGTCTAGTATATGCCTTGAATTCATTTTTGTATCTTTTTTTATGTAAAAACATTAAGTGGTTGTGGATGCTAAAAGTAATGGAAAGTCAAAGACATACACATAAGTTATTTGGAAAATAATTAAACCAAAGAGCTCTTATCCAGGTATTTACAAGATATTTGATAACTTCTTATTGGTCTGCTCTAGTTTGCTGATGATCTAATCACTGGAAGTGGTTGGTTTAGAAACAGGGCAAGGACATGCAACTGAAGAAC
>JAQQSS010000778.1:0-19998 GCA_028646465.1 Rhinoceros unicornis
GAATACCACATCCAAATCCCAGAACTGGCCAAGAGAGCAGACTGGCATGATGGTGATGACATCAGGGCAGTGAGGGTGCTGACTGGGCATCCACGTGTCTCTGAGCTCTCCACGAGTGTGTGTGTGAGTCCCTTAGCTCTTTAGAGTTCAGATCCAAGAACAGCCATTTTTTCATGTGCCAAGGTTCTCAGAGAATCGAAAAAATAGAAAAGCCTGCATCGGCAATGCATATTTCTCCATTAGATATTTTCAGCTGCTTTTCAAGCACAGGCCGGGGGAGTTTTAGCAACCCGGAAGTGAAGAGCGGGTAACTGTCCCATTTTGCTTTCAAAGTGCTCCATTCGTTCAATTGTCAGAGCCCATTCATCCTGTGGTTCAGCAAGTGGCCTTGAGGGGACAAATCCACGTGCCCTGAAAAGGGAGCAGAGCTGCCTCTGTGGCATGTTTGTGATTTCCTGAGCTACTATTTTGGACGTGTGCCACACAGCTCAGGGGTGTCTCTGTGCCCACTCAGCACGTTCCACCCCTGCTCTTGTTGTACTGAGAGAGTGAGAGCCCAGGGTGGGGGTTTGCCCTCAGGGCACAAACTGCTGGGAGAGGGGACAGCCCCCTGTGACAGCTCCCCAAGGAGGACAACACCAGGAGCCTCCAACAGCCAAAGTACTGGGTCATCACAGAGGGAGGGAGCAGAGAGCACACGTGGAAAATGGGACCAGGGAGGGGCATCTGATGTGGCAGAGAAAGACAGAGACCATGGCATGGAGATGGGGACAGGCTCCTAGGCTGGGGCTGCCCTGACTCCTGGGGGGGTTCACACTTTCTTTTGGGCCTGTTTTCCTGTCCACAAATGGGGTGCACGACAGAGTCCCTTTGGCTTCCCCTCTGTCATTCAGCTCAAACCCCAGACACATTGGGGAGGTTCCCAGGTCTCCAGGGTGGTAGGAGGTGGGTGTGATGAGCAGGCAGAGGAGGAACAGTTGGGAGGGGAGGGGGCTGCAGGAAGTCTCTCTGGCATCCTTACAGCTCATCCTGGGAGAGAAGACTCGGGCTGTGTTCTGGAGCTGGCTGGCTGGGGAGCATGGGCGGGGAAGAGGGTGGTGGGAGGGGAGCCACAGCAAATGTGGCTGCCAGGGGTGCTCAGGGACCCCTTACCCAACCTGGTGCTAAGCTGCCGGTGAGAAGGCATGTTCCCCATGGCTCTTTATGTGGTGACAGGGCAGGTGTTGGGAGATCTGGGTGTTTTGCTTTTCTGTTTTCCCCCAAAAGGGGGTGGTGGAGAGCTAGCATTTACTGAGCACCTCCTCTGCACAGGCCATCAAATTGTCCCATTACTTACAAGGGTGATCTCATTTCACCTTCATATTTTACAGGAAAGACCTGAGGTTCAGAGATGTTAGGCATCTTGCTGGAGGTCACACAGCTGAGAAGCAGCATAAGGCGGATTTGAGCCTGCTCTGCGTGGGTCTCAAGCCCTAGCTATTTTACATCATCAGTGGCATTTCCTCTGGATTCTCTAGAGCCCTGAGTTCCTCTAAGATCCCTCAGGGTCACCCCAGCAGGTGTGCACTGAGGGTGCCAGGAAGGCTGGTAGCAAGAGCAGCTCCCATCCTCTGCCAGCTTCTGGGGTGTGTGACCCATGTTTAGAAAAGTCTATGTTTGGTTTAGTGCTCTGCTGTCACCATCTTGAAATATTGTCATTTTTTAAGAAGGGGTCCTGCATATTTTCTCTGCACTGGGCCCCACAAGTTACATAGTCCATCCTGCTGATGGAGTTTTCACATAAGGTGTCACTTGAGAAAGGCATTTGCTGCTAGAGTCCCACTGGTGGTGGCAGCCCCTGCCCTCTCCCTAGTCCCCTCAGCTCTGCTGGACTTGGACAAGGCCTTGGAGGGGCAGGAACTCTGTGGCTGGCGCTTACCCTGTGCCTCCTCTGTCAGTGAGGCCATCATGTGTTTGCACCAGATATTTACCAAGGCCTGAAGACCTGCATCTCCAGCTGGCCCACTGGGTCCTGGGTGAGCAGGCAGCCCTGGCAGAGGTCCCCAGCCCCACCTGCACCCAAATCCACCTGAGAAGTCCCTCTCCAGGGCCCACTCCTCCAGGCTGGCGGCACTTCCATCCTCCCAGGGTGTAACAGCGGCCCCTTAAAAACACACAGAATCCCTCAGAGTGAGCAGAAGAGGAAAGACAAGTCAGCTAAAGCTGTTTTTCTAGGAGGAAGCGATATATTTTTAGTTCCGTATCTACTTTTCCCTTTTAAAAATTATATATATGAACCCATTTGAGAAAATTTGACAATCTAGAGAAGCAGAAAATGTTAAAAGCTATAACAACCATAGTTCTCCTTCCCAAAGATAACCACTGTAAACACTTTGGTGTTTTCCTCAAACTTTTTTCTATGCACAGATCTTGGTTCCCCCCCCCCACTTTATTTACATAATGTCACACACATGACTATTGAATTTCAATCTTGATGTGTTTTTTTTACTTAACATTATAGCACAAGTGTTTTCTCATGCTGAAAGTATGCTTGTTGATGGCTGTATGATGCTCCAGTACCTCTGAGCATGTCATCATCCATGCAGACATCTCCCATCCTTGGCTCTTAAAGTTGTTGCAACTTTTTGTTACTAGAAACACTCATCTCTGCATCTGAAATGTTCATATGAGAGAGCATCTCCTTGGGACAGGTTTCCAAAAGTAGAATGACAAACAAAAGGTAGAAGCACGGTCAAGGCTCCCACTCTGTCCACCCTGCGTCACTGCTCTCCAAGCTGACTGCACCGCCGGGACGGCCCTGAAGGCTGCAGAGCAGGACCCCTGCATCGCGCCTCTCCCACACTGAGTGACCCTTTTGTTCTTCACTTTCCTAAGTCAGAGAGCCCCATTTTTCTCCAAGGTCACAATGGGAAGTGGCCCTAGAAGGACGAGGTCTGCACTTCCTGTAGTTGCGTGGTTGAAGGTGCCATCCCTTGGGTAGTGGAATGCCCTGTGTAAGCTCCCACTTAGAGTTTATCACAAAGGAAGCGTGTTTTTCTTTTTTAATGGAGTTTATAAGCAGAGATTTCAGTGGACCCATCCCTGCCAATCAAGTACTGAAGGGCAGGTTTGGGGAGATTGGCTGGGCTCCTGGGGGCTGGAAGGCAGGGTATTGTGTATCCAGGAGGTTGGGACAGAGCGGGCCAGCAGCAGACCCACCTTGATGAACCTGTGGAGGCGTGGAAGGACAGGGACACACAAATAAGGGGACAGACAGCTGAAGGGACGTGACTGGGGATGGCATGTCATGTGGGGTGAAGCCCTGGAATGGGGGACTCAAGAGACCTGGTTCCAAGCCAGCTACTGATTCACCTTATGACCTCGGATGGGTCACTTCTGTCACTGGTGGGAGACTCTGGGAGGGAGGCCTCTTGGGGGAGCCAGGGCTGAGGGGGTTGTGGAGCAGCAATTCAGTTACCACAGAGGCCTCAGCTGAACCCCCAAAACTCTGGAGCTGGGTGGCCCTTCAGACCCTTCAGGAGGGAGGTACACCACAGCACCCACGACAGCCCTCTCCGACCATCCAATACACAGGTGTCAGACAAGATGGGGCCCCATCTCTATAAAGACCTCTGACTCTGATGTTGTCCTGATGCCTGGGGCCACCTATCTGGCCCTGGATAGGGCAGTGGTGCCAGAGTCATCCCCAAAGGCAAGGGTGTCTCTGGGTGGGAGCTCTGAACTTGGAGTTGACCTCTGTGTGTGGGGATGGGTGACCAAGGGCTTGTGGAGCCGCTCCTCGTGCAGGCCCGTTGGCCATCCTGCTGCCCATGGTCAATTTCTATCAGGAGCTGGTCTCCAGCCACCAGTACAGCCTGCAGATCCTGGCCCACTGCAAGAGAACAGTGACTTTGACAAGCTGCTGAAGCACTATGAGGCCAAACTGACTGCAAGGGAGGGCGCTGGAGACCTTCCTCACTGACCCCATGTTCCAGCTGGCACCTCGCTCTGTCCTTTAGGGCACATGCCTGGGGAGCCTGTTGGGGGGCCATGGCAGTGAGGGCCCCAGCTGGGAGCAAGCCACAGCTGGAGGCACCAGGGGCCCATGGCCAGGAGGGCCCAGGCCCTAACAGGCCCCAGCTCTGGGCTGCCTGGAGAATGGGGTTAGAGCCAGCCCCTGACCCAGCGGACCGCAGGGCTGTCCAGCTCCCCAGAGCAAGCAGTCTGGGAAGGTGAGGGGGAGCTCCTGGTCCTGAGCCCACCTCCAGGCTCTTCTACCTGCTGGCTTAGAGCCTCAAGCTCTGGGCTCTTGGCCCAGACAAGACCCTGGAAGAGCCTCCACGTTAGAGTCTGAGATCAGAAGTGCTGTGGGTGTCCATCTTCAGCCCTGCTCATGGGAGTGCTGGGAGCTGCGAGAACCATTCCCCATCTGCTTTGTCTCTCTCTCGCCTTCTCTATGTCTCCCCGTTGCTGCTCTCTCACTGACTTGCTTCATTACTGTCTCTCTCCTTGCCTCTGTCTCCCTGTCCCTCTGTCCTTCCCCATCCTTGCCTCTGTCCCTCTCCCCCTGCGTCTCCCTGCTGCAGATTCCCAGGCACATTCTGACACCGCACGAGCTCCTGGCCCACTTTTCACAAGCACATAGAGCCAACAGCCTGGACGACGCCAGGGCTAAATTGGAGGAGCTGTCTGGGTGAGCCCGGCTCCTGGGTGCCCCTGCCAGTGGCAAGCCAGGGCTGAGGATGCTCCCCAGAGAGAGTTTGCTGAGCCACAGTTGGTAAATCTCATGTTCAGGTTAGGATCTCAAGAGGTGGGTTTTGGGGGACCCCCAGCCTGTCCCACCTGGAAGCAGGGTCCCCAGAGCAAGCTGAGGAGTGCACAGCTCAAGCCCAGGGGAAAGTTGGTGGGTTGGTGTGGGTGGTGTGCTGTCCCTGATGCAGATGGGGTTCGAGGAAGGGCCCTGGGCACACACGTGGGCCCATCAGCCAGAACAGGGATCCGCCCAGGGACTCGCAGGCACTCTGCCAACTTCCCCTGTTCTCCAGTGTCAGTGTCTCACAACCTGTGGTATAGGAGCCCCAGAGGGGGTCCTGGGTGATGGGCCTTCATGTGCCCAAGGCTGCAGTCAACAGCAGACAGTGACATGGGTGGACATGCCCAAGACTTGTCCAGTGTCAGAGGCCCCAGCCCTCTGGTCAAGGCCCCTCCGCTGCCCCTCATTCAGTCCCCAAATCCCAGGGGGAACCTTCCTCTGCTAGGGCAGAAGCAGAGGGACCAGGGAGGAGGGGCCTACAACAGCCCAGGCAGCAGTTGACGGTGGCCTGCACCAGGTGGTGGCAGTGGAGGTGAGGAGGAGGTTCAGATTCGGGGTGTGTTTTGAAGATGGAACCAACAGGAGTTTCTGATGCATTAGATGTGAGGAGAGAGATGATGGGTGTCAAGGGTGATTCCAGAGTTTTTGGCTCAGCAACCAGAAGGTTGGAGTTGCTGCTAACTGAGATGGAGAAATGTGCAGGAGGGGCAGGTGTGGAGGGGAAGTCTTTCTTGATTCATTGGAGCTTAACTAGGGTTCAAAATGTTGAACTTGAGATGGACAACAGTGGTGGAGAGGACAAGAAGGGAGGAGGGCGTTTGAGTCTGGAGTGTAAAGGAGTGAGCCATTCGGGAACCATCAGCTCGGAGATGGTATTTAAAGTCACAAGACTGGTGAGATCACAAGGGGAGTGAGTTTAGGCAGGAACGAGATGCGCACCAAGAGCTGAGCCTTGAGGTCTCCACTTTCTGCAGGCCAAGACATGATGAGCAGCCTCGTACTCAGTGATGGGCTGCCAGAAGCTGCAAAGGAGGGTCAGTCTGCAACGTGTGAGGTGCTGTCCCCAGCCCTGTCAACCACTCAGTGCCCTAAATGGCTTCCCGAGTCCAGGGAAAGGCAGCCAGTAGGGCCACGTCTCCCAGCTGGGCAGAGGGAGGACCAGGCTGGACTAGGGCAGGGCACAGGCCCCAGAGTGCAGGGTCATTCAGGGAGCAGATGTACTCAGAGTGTGTTTACAGACTAACAAAAACCATTGTGGGGTGGAGACCCCAGTCCTCTTGTGCCCCAAGGAGCCAAATCTTACACACTTCCCCAAGGAGAAGACTTGGGGCTCCAGCGAGGCTCCTCGTCACTGCGGGATACCCTGTCCCAGTGCCGGCAGGGCTGAGGAAGTCACACGGGTCCCAAGGCAAAATCTGCCAGCATGATTGTGGAGTATTCTGGGGCTGCTGGAGGAATGTGACAGCTGTATGTAGATGTCAGTATCTGCACACGTGGATGCAGATATTACTGGTTTTCACAGTTCCCTCCTCTCCAGATGTACACATGATTCTTCCCAGATGCCCTTGATGTGTCTGTGGATGTCATAGTAAACACTGACATGTCCTATTGGGGAGAGAGGAGTGGGGGATGAGGACAGATACTGATTAGCCCCGTGAATCACAAGCATGTTCAGCATCTGAGGGGAAGTCGTGTGGGTCAGTCCCTCTGTCCCTTGCTCATCATCCTTGGTCCCTCGTGGGAGGCCATGATCACAGTGGTTCTCACGGGTAGGAACTTTTCTTCACCCTCAGCCTCCACTCTCCTTGGGAGCAGTGTTTGAGAGGCACAGCCCTGTGAGGGGGCAGCTAGAGGCTGTGACTGAGAGGACTGACTCCCAACTAGGAGATGTTAAAGCTGCAAGGAGTTTGAGGGTCAGCTCTTCAGATTCCACTTGCTGTGGGAACCTCAGCTTCTGCTTGCATGCCTCCATGGTGACCTCCACCTCAGATGGGCCTCCTAGGTTCCTTCTATCCAGCCCTGGGACTCTCTGAGCAGATGAAAAGCTCGCCAGCACCTCCTGCGGCCTGTGCAGCTACCTTTGGCCCCTGCTGCCCTTAGCAAGGGTATCGTTGACTTGGAGTTTTGTCCTGAGCCCCTCTGTGTGGCCCCTGTGCCCTTTCCCTAGGCCAACCCTGTGACCTGCTGAGCCCAGAGCCAGCCTCCGTGTGTCCTGGCTCCCCCTGAGCTGCATTGGGCCCAAGCTGGAAGAGGCCCAAAGAATGACCTCTCCTGGGGTGGGCAGTGTCACCACAGTCCAGGAATCTGCTCCATTGCCCTGAGCCTAAGCATTTCCTCACCTCCTGAGGGGCTGGGCTGGACGTGGAGACTAGACAAGGGGGCCCAGCAAGGTTCCAGGCAGTGATGGACATGGGCAGGAGGCAGAGAGGTGGCCCAGAGCAGGCCTGGGGAGATGGAGTGTCAGGGAGGGCTTCCCGAGGAGGCATCACTGGAGTCTAGTCTTGACGGGTAAGTAGGAGTGCACAGTGTGGATGAGGTGAAGGAAGGCCCTTCCAGGCCAAGGAGCAGCACTCAGGAGCTGCAGGTAACTTGCCTTGGAACTAGATTGGGAGCAGAGAGGGGAGGCGATGGGAAGGAAAGAGAAGTGCTGGAGCAGCCTTCTGGCACACCTTGAAGTCCTGAGTCCCGAGGACAGTGAGGAGCTGCTGAAGTAAGTGGGGAGCGGAGACAGCAAACGGGTTCATCACAGTGCCCTGCTCTGCCCGGGAGTGGCTTCTGTGTGCACCTTGCTGAGGACTGGAGGGCTCTCTGGGCTCTGCAGCCAACCATGTCGTGACTGATTGGTGATGTCTGCTGCGGCTGTGTGTGGCAGCAGGTGCCCTGTGTCTTTTGCTCATCCCTCTGGGCCAGAGCCAGCTCCACACTTGTCCAGCCTCCTGCCTCCCCCAGACCCAACTCTAATGAGGTACAGCCTTTTAGATAGAGGATACAACCTTCCTTAGAGAGGGACTACAAACAATGCCCTAGTTGACCTAAATTCAGACACCAATTAAGAAAGCCTTCAGGTTCCACAATATACTTATCTTAATTTCAATCACAGAAACTAACTCCTAATCTAATACTGCATTAATCTATTAATTCATAGAAGTAGTACTGTTACTATAAGCAACAAGAATTATTTCTCCTTACATAATCTTAGAACAGATAATCACCGAAAGTTAACAATAAAATAAATTGAACCCAATAATTATTTATTACATTAATTGTTAACCCAACACAGGTAGGCATTCAAGGAAAGATTTAAAAAAGTAAAAGAAACTCGGCAAACACAGCCCCCACCTGTTTACCAAAAGCATCTCCTCTGGCATTTCTGGTGTTACAGGCACTGCTTGCCCAGTGACACGGTGTAAAGGCCACAGTGACTGGACCTGCAAAGGCAGCATCATCATTTATTGTCTAAATAAGGACTTGTATGAACAGCCACTCCAGGGTTTTACTCTCTCTTACTTTTAATCAGTGAAATTGACCTTTCCCTGAAGAGGTGGGAATGACAAAATAGGTGAGAAGAAGCTATGGAGCATCAATTAATTAAAAAAAAAACAGGTAAGCCAAATCAAGGGATAACGAAACTTAAATGGACTAACAGTTTTGGTTGGGGTGACCTCAGAGAAGAAAATAACCTCTGAGTGATTAAAATCTAGGCCAGCTAGTCAAAATATTTTATCACTTATTGATCCAAAATATTGATCAACAGAACAAGTTACCCTACAGCACAATCCTATTCTAGAGTCCATATCCACAATAGGGTGTATGACCACGATGTTGGATAAGGTAATCCCAGTGGTGTAGCCACCGTTAACAACTCATTTGTTGAATGATTCAAGTCCTATGTGATATGAGTTCAGACTAGGCTAATCCAGTCTGTTTCTCTCTATTCCGTATTTCTCCCAGTACAAAAGGGCAAGAGAAACAAGGCATACTGTACAAAAGCACAAACTAATAGATGATATAATCTTTATCTAATATATATATGTATATAGCCCTGTCTATGAACAGGGTTTGTTAGGGTGGCTGATTAATTGGATAATAAGTAAGCCTTTATAGCCAGAGGTTCAATTTTTCTCCCTAACAGCATGTTCATAATCAATCTTCTTTTATTAATTGTCCCCAATCCACTTTCCATAGCATTCCTTACACTAACTGAATGAAAAGTATTAGGTTATATATGACTCCGTGAAGGACCCAACATCATTGGCCCCCATGATCTGTGGAGACATGAGTATTTACATTAGTGTCACTAGGCTATCAGCTGGAGTTCACATTGGAAAATCTACCCAGGAAGACAACCTACAAAGGACCCATTAGCACACAACTGAACAAGTAATGTGGACTTTTGTTGATGACCATATGAAAATGTACCTGGGAAGACACCCTACAAAGCATCCACTAGCACACAACTGAATGAGTAATGTCCTAGGGATGTGGATTTGAGCTGTTAGAAACTATGTCAGTGTTTAAGTCTTATAATGTGTGTGTGTGGGTGAAATCATTTGTACTGAGAGGCTGTAGTTATTATAGGCCAAGATTGAGGCCTAGTCAAGAAGAGGGTTCAAAGGAGCCTGGCTTGAGTTTGGTCAAGTAGAGGAAAGTATATATATAAATAATATATGTATATTTTTTGAATAATACAAATCACTATATTGAATAATATAGTATATTGAATTAAATAATATAAATATATAGTTAATGAATATATATTGAATGTGAATAAATAACATAAATATATGTATATACATTTGAATTAAATAATATAAATATATATATGATGTAAAGGAATATTCAGACACAACAACAGAAATTTCCAGAATTGATAAAAGACTTCTACTCTAGATTCAGGCAGCTGAATACATCTCAAGCACAATTTAAAAAAAAATCTATGGTCAGATCCATACAGCGAAACCAAAGAACACCAAATACCGAAGAAGATATTCAAAGCCCCACAGAGGGACAGAACACTTATGGAGACTTACGTTTAGACCTATGATACATTTCTTAACAATGGAAGGCAAGAGAGAGTTGGATTAAATCTTCAAGGTACAGAGAGAAAATAACTTTCAGTGTATACCCAATCAAACCATATCTCAAGAACTAGGGTGACTTAAAGATATTTTTATGCAAACATTTACTGAGAGCATTACCACCAACAAATGCTCATTAAAGAACTTCGAAGAATGTACTTTAACGGGGCCAGCCACCTGGTGTAGTGGTTTAAGTTCAGCACCCTCCACTTTGGAGGCCTGGGTTCGTGGGTTTGGATCCCAAGCATGGACCTACACCACTCATCAGCCATGCCATGGTGGGGACCCACATACAAAATAGAGGAAGATTGGAACAGATGTTAGCCCAGGGCTAATCTTCCTTAAGGAAAAAACTTAAAAAGTAAAAAAGAATGTACTTTAAGAAGAAAGAAATTGACAGAAGAAGAAATGCTAAGATGTAAAACTGGATCATGAGGATAAAAACGGGTAAACATCTGAATAAATCATTGAAAGCATGACTTTACCAAACAATAATAATATTGACAATGTGTAACTGATGGAGTTAAAAACTAATGACAAGGGAACTTCTGTTTTAGAGGAGACTAGGACAGGAAAGCACTCGCTGCAAAACTGGACAAAGTCAGATAAATTATAAATATATTTTTAGAGCATCAGAGAACTTCAGAATCAACCAACTAAAATTCCAGAAAGAAGAATAACTCTTTTATGTGAGCAAGGGTTTTTATCTTTCTTTCCCCTGCAGGCATTTTCTGATTCTGGGTGGTTTCTGAGGATCTGGCTTGCTCAGTCAGAGCCTCGGCTACGGAAAAGAGAAACTAGCCAAACTTGTAGTGATTCTGCAGGACTGGTGTGGCAGAGGAAACCTGAGGGCTTTCAGACACACAACTGCTCTTCCTCACAGCACCTGTGCTAAGTTTTGGTGCCACACAGGAATCTGGGAAACTAGGTCAAAAGATTCCACACAGCAAAGTGAAACCTCCAGAAGTGGTGGAAGTGGCCTAAGTCCAACATACTGCTAGTCTGGTCTTCAGAGAATTTTCCATATTGTTAAGCGATGTAAGGTAGGAGGCTGGAGAGCTGCGCTGAGATGTCTGAAAGGCATAGCTGAATTTTCTGTGGGCTCCCAAACCTGAGGAGACAGAGATCTACCAGACTTAGAACCAGACCCCTGTCCGGGGGAGGGGAGCACAACAAACAGGAACAGGGGGAACGTGAAAGGGCTGGGTTTACTGAAAGTGAGACCCAGCCCCAACTCTGATCAACGTCTGATTGGACTCAGGTGCTCCAACCTCACTCTGTTTCCCAAGGAAGGAAGATAAGGTCATGTGGAGCCTCTCGACCTATGTTACACAGACCTTCCCAAGACACTGGTGGGAGGATGCAGAAGGCAAGCCACAGACTGGGAGAAGACCTTTGCAAATCACATATCTGACAGGACTATAAAGAACTCTCAAAATTTGGCAATAAGATAATCCAAGTTTAAAATGGACACAGATTTGGACACTTCACCAATGAAGATACACAGATGGCAAATAAGCACATGAGAAGATGCTCAATGTCGTTAATAGTGAGAAAAATGCACATGAAAACCACATTGAGATACTTCTACATACCTATTAGAATGTCTAGAATTAAAGAGGTTGACCATACCAAGTGTTAATGATGGAAAGTAACTGGAACACTCCTACATTGCTGGTGGGAACACAAAGTGGTTCAGCCTCTTTGGAAAACAGCTTTCAAGTGGAGTTTGTTATGCTGCTGTAACAAATTAGCACAAATTTCATGGCTTAAAACAATTTATTGTTTTCCACTTCTGTAGGTTAACAGTCTGACACGGGTCTCCTTGGTCTAAAATCAAGGTGTTGGCAGAACTAGGTTCTTTTGAGGGGGACTCTAAAGGTTAATCCATTTCCTAGACTTTTCAAGCTTCTACAGACCACCACATTCCTTAGCCTATGGCCCCCTCCTCCACCCTCAAAACCAAAAACTCGGCATCTCTCTGGCCCTGATTCCCTTGTTGCATCTTTTTTCTACTCGACTGCTTCTCTTTCCCTTTTAAGGGCCTTTGTGATGCACTGGGCCCACCTGGATAATCCAGGATAATCTCCCTATTTTAAAGTCAGTTGATTAGCAACCTTAATTCCATCTGCAAATTTAATTCACCTTTGCCAAGTAAACTAATATATTCCCAGGTTCCAGGGATTAGGACATCTTCGTGGGCCATGACTTTGCTACAAGTTTTTAAAATAAAGCTAAACATGCACATACCATATGACCCAGCAATTCCAATTCTATATGCTTACCCAAGAGAAGACATGTTCACACAGAAACTTGTTTGCAAAGATATATAGCAGCTTTATTCATAGTCAAAAAAGACAAAACTGAAAATAACTCAAATGTCCTTCAACTGGTGGATAGATCAACTGTGGTACATTCATACAATGGATACTACATTCAGCAATAATACAGAAGGAACTGCTGATACAGTCAACAACATGGATGAACACTCAAATAAATGTATTGTGCTACACGAAAGAGACCACACTCAAAAGACCAAATACTGTAGGTTTCCATTTATCTGATATTCTAGAAAAGACAAACCATAGGGAAAGACAACAGTTCATTAGCCACCAGGGGTTAAGGGTGGGAGAAGAGTTGACTACAAAAGAGCAGCTCAAGGGAGTTCTGGGTGCTGGAACTGTTCTGTATCTCAATTTTGGTAGTTGCACAGCTCTATGCATTTGTCAAAACAGTTGTACAAAGAGGAAAACAAATACATCATTTCTCACTCATCAGATTGGCAAAAATTTAAAAATCCAACAATGCCAATCTGACAATTCCCAGGGCAAGGATGACTCAGACATTGTTGACGGGAATGGAAATTGTTAAAACTTCAGAGGATGATTTGGCTGCAGCTTGTCAAGTTGCAGATGCACATCAGCCTCTGGCCCAGCAATCCACTCACAGGCAGGTGTCCATTCTAGGGAGTCCTTCACACGTGTGCTGGAGGAGACATGCACAAGGATAGTCATTAAGCACAGTAGGGGAATGAATTAATTGTGGTTAGTAGTTATTTAAAAAAGAAAGGAAAAAAATGCATAAGGGAAAGAATCAACCCTGCTGGCTACCTATATGATTTGGGACGGTAACTCATTGGTTTGTCTACTTAATAGTATGTAGCACAGAGAGCACTGTACCAGGAATCTGGAGACAAGCATCTGAACATTCAGTTCCAACTCTGCCACTAAAGTAGCAGTGAGATTATGGACGACTTAACTGGAGAAACCTCACTTTCCATTTCCTGGAAAATGAAGAGGTTAGGCTCTACAATCACTAAAATTACTTCCAACTCAACAATTCTATGATTCAATAAGTCAACAATCAAAAATTATATTCCAAAGTACCTACGTTGAGAAACTGTTTTTCCCAGACACCCTGAAATCAGCAACTATCAGAGAAATAAGATATCCTAATATATTGATACATAAAATGGTCCAAATTTCTTGGAATGTCTATGACCAGCTTTTTAATCAAGATCATAACTCAGAAAGAGTGTATAAGCAGCTAAACCCACCATATTGACTTGGGTCACCCTCAGGTAAAACTTATATATCCTCTCCCATTTTAATATTCCAAAACAAGTTCACCATATTAATGAGTCCATCTTGTCAAGTTCAGGTCTGTCTAGCCAAAAGTCATTCATGTGTATGGTAAGATTTACTTGATTTTTTTAACAAAGATAAAATGATGAATGGCTCTTTGTATGTTTGCCTGTTTCATCAAGATCTTACAGTATAATTTAATAGCTTCAGCCTGCTACAATAATTTAAAGAGCCTTTTGAAACTTGTAATATGCCGTGTCCAACAGGATCTAGTAAAAAAATCAGTAGTTCAGAATCCAAAAATCTTATTTAAAAATTTCATTACCGCCAATACTCACACTTCAAGGACACCAATAGCCAACATGTCATTTCTTCCTACTGCAGAATTTAATAGGTTATTAACTTCTGGTATCATCCAAAAGCATAATTAGGATGCTATCATTAAAATGTATATTTTTAATCAGAAATACTAAAACTAATGATTAAACTATTAAACTAAATGATTAACTAAATATTAAAACTAATGATAACTAATGATCTGTTGTCTTTTCCTATGGTTTATCTTTTCCAGAATATCATATAAATGAAATCCTACTGTATTTGGCCTTTGGACATTTCACCTTGTCAGTCAAATCAAAATTTCAAATTTCTTGTTCTATGGGCTTTCCACATCTAAATTCTTACAATTCTGAGTAAGGAGACAAAACACACACTACATACTACTTCTAAAAACCTCCTCCTTATCCAATTGTAATTTTAGCACCAACTTCCAAGAAAATCTTTTTGACTAAAACCAAAATTCTGTACACATTATATCAATCATCAATTGATCAGTCATCAATCTATGTCAACAGAAGGTGAGTTATTATTAGGAAGTTACATAATTTGTACCAAAGATTGTTTAAAGCTCCTTTCATTAAATGCAGTTTACAACTCACAGGCTTCAAAGTTCACCTTGCAAATATAGAGTCAATTATCAGAAACCATTAATGGGATTAGGCTTTTCTATAAAAGTGGTCCCAAGGAAGCTGGAACTGTTTATTTGTTTAATGAAGGCAATGAGGAGCCCAATAGCCTGAGCGGAGTCAGGCAGAGGAGCACTGACCACAATCCCTCTTCTGAAGGAAAGTGTTCACCCGGAGATGTCGCCACCAGTCCTAGACGTGGTCCCAGGGCGAGAACTCAAGGGCGCGCGCAGAGGGCAGTCGACTCCCTGCCGCCCCCTGCACCTTCGCTGGGTGGGCAGGAGGCCCCGCCAAGGCAGAGGGACCGGCCGGCCAGGCAGCGCTCCTCTGCTCCTCCAAGGGACAGAGATTGGGCTCCCCACCTGGGACAGCCCGCCAGCAGCCCCATCCCCTCGCTCCCGCCATCTGTGGCGGAGATCTCCACGCCCAGCCCGCTGCCCACCGCCTACCTCGGCGCTGCCTCCTGCCCAGCGCCCCTCCACAATGAAGAAAGGAGAGCTCCCCAGCGCTGAAAATCCTGGAGGAAGGATCCAGAAACCGCCAATCCCCTGACACAAACTGGAGCGGTAGCAACCTCCGCACCAGTGCGCGCGCCCCTGGGCTCTCCAGCTGGCCAGCCCCTCTGCCGCTCTGAGCGCCAGTCCTGCGCATGCGCGGGCCTCCGACGATACAATGGGAACCGCTGCGGGGCTCGCCGGGAGGGGGGTGGGGGGTGTGGAGACTGAGATGTGCCTGAGACAGAGAGCAGGAGTGGGCTGGCGCTCTGCAGCCCTTGACTCCGCTCTCCCTGGATGACCATCAGCTCCTCGAGAAGATCTGCCTTCCCTTGAGGCAGCTCCTCCTGTCCTGAGAAGCACGTCACATGATCTAATATTTGTTTAAAAAACAATGATGACATCCTTAACACCTGATGTGTCGTGTCCCCAGAAGAATTCTCTGCTTCTGCAGAAGACTAGACAATGAGCAGCTGGGACCGAGTTCTGACCCAGGAAGGAAGGACGCTGAGTGCACAGCTGTCTCCCCTCTGCCGGCTCCTTCTGATCTGTCCCCCTGATGGGGCGACTGTGTTGGGGACTCGTGCAGGTGACAACGCTCAAGTGTTTGCCCGTGGTATTACATGTCTTATGGTTAGTGGTTAAAATGGGATGCTAGCTATCAGTTTTTCAGACGATTTCACTTGCAGAAATGTCTTTGGACAAAGAAGTTTGTTTTCTTCATTTCTGATTTTTAAAAACAATAACAGTAATTAAAATACTTATTTTCTTAATGTCATTGGCATGCTAAAACGAACAAGTCACTTGGTTTTCACCAAATTGGCCACATTTTCATTAAAACTTTGGAAGTATTTTTGTTTGAGGGAAAGAAAGCATTTGGGAAGAATAATTACCCTTAGATAATATCTTCCCAGATAAATGTACAAACACACAGTTATGAGCTGTTTTGAGGGGCCTGGCAAATCCAGTTTGAGTTCTCCAATGTATCATCCAAAGTAAAAGTTAAATTAGTAATTTTCTGAGGAGTTTGCAAATAAATGCTCATGTCGCCTTCACAAATATGTCTGGTGATTTAAATGAAGGTTGAGCTTAATGATAAAAGTTTTCAAGAGACTGAGAAATATTAAATAAATGTACTTAAAAAAAAGGTGGACATTAAAGTAAAGCCTGTCATTGTCCGCTTTAAAACAGAGTCACAGTAGCACTATTGTCAAGGTATAAGAAGGAATAGAAATGCTTTATAAGGTCAATTCATCACTTCTAAAGGACCTAATGTGACATTCTGGAAATCTCCATAGTCTTTCACTCATCTAGATTTAAATTGCTCAATTTATATTTTAAAGACTAATGAATCTGAGGGCAAAATATTCAAGGTCATTGTTTAATTGTTTTTCATTGTTGCAAAGTACATGGGTATAAAGTGTGGCTGAAATACATAGTCTTGGAGAAGAAAAATATAGAGAACTTATTTATCACTCTCACAGTGTGTCCTGACTTAATCCTACAAATGTCCCAAGAGTAAAACTTCAGTGAGTTCCATTCTGTTCTTAGATATGACATCTTTCATTCATAATGAATATTCTCAAATTAGGCTCTAGCTAGTAATTATGTTCCTGATGCAAATAGGCAATAAAAGTGAATCCATGCTTGACTAAATTGGGCTCAAGAGTACTGCTTAGAACCAAAATTTGTTTTTGGCTTTGTTTTTCTTTATCAATTTCTTTCTTTCTCCTCAGCAGAGTCGGCAGATATATGACACAGACAGCTGAGAGACTGAGGGCAGGATCTTGAAGAAAATGGGATTTCCTGATCTTCAAGATCCATTTTATCTTTAAAATTCTATGATTTATGCTATTTATATGGGGGTTCACTTTTTTTCATTATTTCTAATAGTGATCATAGTAGTGAGACTAACAAAACTTAGCACCTGTGGAACATTTTTCGTCGTAAAAATTTACATCATTCTGACAACTGTTAATATTTTAAAAAGCCACTAAGAACTAATCTGATGCTCAGAGGATTTTTAGGGTGGTGAGATTGTTCTGTACATAATGGTGGCTACATGTCACTAGGTGTGTCAAAACCCATGGAACTGTACAACACAAAGAGTAACCCTTAAACTAGGGGTTGTAGTTCATAACAATGTTTCAATATTGTTCATTCTTTATAACAAACGTATCACCCTAATGCAAGGTGTTAATAAGAGGGGAGATGGGGCTTGGGAGAGAGGGGCGAGGCAGTGTGGTGTGTGTATGAAGCTCTATGTACTATCTGGTCAATTATCTGTAAATCTAAAACTGTACTTTTAATAATAAAGCTCTTTAAAGTTTTTTTGAAAGGCATCGAAAGGTGAGCTGACACTGTAGGGCATCTATTTTGTGCAGAAGGGCAAGGAAAGAAGAAGTTGAAATGATTTAAACAGTTCACCTTGTGACAGTTTGAATTGTGGTGTGTTTCTGAAGCCTTAGACAAGGGCAGGACATAGGATTTGAGACATGAATGAAATAAAGGAGAAGGAAGACATCAGAATGATCAGACCTGATCAATTAATATTTAGGACAAATTACTAAATTGGATGGATTTGTTTTTATTTTCTTTGCTTTTTAGAAACCTTACACTGTTCTACGAAAGCCACACGTGCACAGTATCAACAGGTATGTTTCCTACCGAGTGGCACCTGCTTCTCTCCCTCTGCATCTTCTATTCCTTTCCTCCACCTCTCACTACCTCTGACGGATGGTCGCTGTTTCTATCTCCCTCCCTTACTCTCCCTCTCTCCTGTTTGCTTGTTGTTTTTTTTTTTCTTTATTTTTGTGCTTCTTTCTCCTCTAACACATCAGACTAACCATAACCTTCCTGGTCATTGTTTAGTTCCAGTGAAGTAACTCAGTGGTTACCATCAAGAAATGATAGATCAGTGTTCTGGGAAAATTTTCTCTATTTCAGCTACTACTCTACCCTCAATGTGAAGCAGGAAAATTTCTTGAAGGTTGAACCAAATTTTTATATTTTTTTCTTTTTTGAATCCAAATTTCAGAGCTCCTGGTCATATTGGAAAAATTCCTGAAGAAGGCTGCCTGGAGTTTGAGCCAATAGTTCTTCCTGTGGCCATAAGGGAGAATCCTTATTTTGGCCATGGGGCCTCAGGGGAAGCCCTTGTGAGAGAGGAATCCTGGCTAACCCTATGTTGTACCTAGGACTGGCTTCTGCTAAGACAGTGGTTCTCGAACTCCAGTGTGCATTAGAACCATGTGGAGGTCCCCTACAACACAAAGTGCTGAGCCCATCCCAGAGTTTGTGATCCAGTAGGAGGGGGGGACCCGAGTATTTATGTCTTGGACCATTTCCCAGGTGATGCTGCTGAGCAGCCACACATGGAGAACCACCGGTTTAGAAACCCTAGGTTTCAAAGGATGCTTTGCTTGAGCAGGCAGCCAAAAGCATCAAAATCTTGATCAAGATGCACCAACAACTTGAATGTGTTGGCACTTGGATCTAGAGGCTCCTGAATTTTCAGGGGCTAAAGCAAAGATTACTCTGAGTTCAAGGTTTGTGACTCTCCTAAGTGTCACCCAATTCCTTTGCTTGCTTCCCTCGACCCCTACCTGGCTAGGAAAGAATATTAAAAACAAAGCCAGCTTTGATTATTTAATAGTCAGTCAATTAAGACACCTTTGAGTAAGATTTTTTTGACAGAATAGCCAACTTTATTTTATCTACACTATTGGAAACGAATTATTAGTGATAACAATGGTTGTTTACTGAAGACCTAATATGTCTCAAGCCCTTTACATACTTTTGTTGCTCTGCTTCTCAGAACCCTACAGCATCCCAGGTGTGTTTACTGTTTCTCCACCACACCTCTAAGGAACCCCCCAGAGCACACTCATATTTGACCTCACCATGCCTTCTCCCATTTAATTTAGCAGTAGATTAAAATTACAGAAGAAACTTGAAGCGGTCTTGAGCCCCAGTAGGAGAAGGTCTAAAGTCTATCCAGGACAAATGGCTTAATGTTTGTTTCTGAGAAGTTTCCAGGGACGAAGACTCCACAACCTTCAGAAACCAGTTCTGTTGATTATTAATATCTCTAATCAGTGATATGCATTAATTGTTTTTTTGTTGATTGGTTGATTGTCTGCTATATTACTTTGCCATATAATAAAATTTATCTTTGTGTTTAGTTAAACAATTTTCAGTTTATATCCACTTTTTAAATTTATCCTTCTCTGGACTTCCTCATACATTGAAGATGGTAATTTTCACCTATTAGCATTTTCCTCTTCAGTTTAGATAACCTCAGTTTCTTTACTGTATGAAAAATATTTATTAAGTGTTGTGCTTTTTTTCTCCAGTTCTTCTCTAGGTTCAATTTATTGGGTAGTATAGTGGAAAGATGACTTCAGAGGTCCTGTGTGGTAAAGAATCATCTTTGTACTATATTCAATGTGAGTAAAATCTATATTAGTTTTGTGTTCAGTCTAATCTGGAATCTGAACCTTTCCTTCCTTCCTCCATCTATTGTCTGGAATAGTTAATAATCCCAGACCTAGAGTTTTGCTTGTGGAAAGTGTTTATTGTTTTTGTTGGTTAGTTGGCTTGACGTTTTAACAATTCAATTTATTTAGTAACTATGTGAGTTTCCCTATTTTATGTTATTTTTTGTGTCAGTTTCAGTATATTGGTTTTTTATAAAGTGAATTTTGACCTTTGTTGTCTAATTGGTAGTCATAAGTATTTCACAAAATGGTGTATCTTGTTAAGATTTAAGGGCTCTGTAGAGAATACTTCTTATTTGATTTCTGATACTGGTCATTTGTGTTTCATTTCTTTTTCTTTCCCTTAATCAGTTTACCTATTGGTTTATTAACTTTATTAATATTTAAAAAATAACTTTTAGCCTGATTTGTTTCTTCAGTATTTTTCTATTTCATTTATTCTTATCTTTATTATTCTTTCCATTCTGTATTTTTTCCAGTGTGATTCTCTTTTAATTCTTGAGACAGAAGCTGAGATTATGGATTTCCTGTCTTTCTTCCATACTCATAAATTCATTTAAGGCCACAAACCATTGCCTTCTAAGCA
>JAQQSS010000779.1:0-19979 GCA_028646465.1 Rhinoceros unicornis
TATTTGACCTATTCGGATCTGTTTGCGGACTATTGCCTTTACTATCCTCTATATAATAAAATATACCTTCAGTCCATTTGTTTGGAGTGGAAAGTTTCTTTTACATCTCCGATCGAATCCCCGAAACTCTCAAAGCACTCTTAGATTGAAAACACAAATAAATCTAAAATAATAAGTATAAATCTAAATTGATGAACAATGTCTAAAGAAATAATCTGGACAATAACAGCATAAAGTTGGGAGGATGGAGATACATAGTAGCAAAATTTTTGTATATTAATGAAATTATATTGACATTACTCTCCACTAGATTCTTATAAATTAAGATGTTAGTTGTAATCTCCAGGGGGAGTCACTAAGAAAACAACTCAAAAATATATAGTAAAAGAAAGAATAGGTGATTAAAATGGGACCCTAGAAAGTGACTATTTAACACAAAAGAAGGCAGTGACGGAGGAATTAAAGATCACAAAAGATATAAGATTTATGGAAAAGAAACAGTAGAAAGGCAGAAGTAAGTCCTTCCTTATCAGTAATTGCATTTATGTAAATAGATTAAACTCTCTGATTAAAGGCAGAGATTGGCCAGAATGTATTATATAAAAACATGATCCAACTATATGTGGTCTAAAAGAGAATCACTTTATATTCAAAGACCCAAATAGTTTTAAAGTAAACAAATGGAAAAAATTATTATGTGCAAACAGTGCTCAAAGAAAGCAGGGTTTGCTATACTGATAGCAAACAGAATATACTTTACCACAAAAATTGTTACTGGAGACAAGGACATTTATAATGATAAAAGGGCAAATCCATCGAGAAGATATAAGAATTACAAACATGTATACATCTAATAACATAGCCCTAAAATTCATGAAAAAAAAAACTGGAAGAATTGAAGGGAGAAGTAGACAATTCAACTATAATAGTTTGAGACTTCAACACCCCACATTCAATAATAAATAGAACAGCTAGAAAGAAAACCAGCTAGGAAATTGAAACTTAGCAACTCTCTATACGCACTAGACCTAAAAATATCTATAGAACACCACCAACAGCAGAATACACATCCTTTTCAAGTGCCCATGAAACATTCTCCAGGATAGACCATATGTTAAGCCATAAAACAAGTCTCAATAAATGTTAAAAGATTGAAATCATACAAAGTATGTTCTCTGACCACAATAGAATAAAATTACAAATAAAACAACATATTTCTAAATAACCAATGGGTCAAAAAAGAAATCATAAGAGAAATTAAAAAAAATACATTGAGGAGAATAAAAATAAAAGCACAACACACCAAAACTTATGAGATGCAGTGAAAGCAATGCTCAGAGGGAAATTTATAGCTGTGGACACCTACATTAAAACACAAGAAAGATCTAAAATCAAAAACTTAACCTTCCACCCTAAGAGACTGGAAAGAAAAAAGCAAGCTAAACTCAAAGATGGGACAATGAAGGAAATAATAAAGATTAGAAAGGAAATAAATGAAATACATAATAGACAAAAAAGAGAGAGAATTAATGAAACCAGATTAGAGAAGAAATAAATGAAATACAAAGTAGAAAAAAAAAAGAGAATCAATGAAACCAAAAGTTGGTTATTTGAAAAGATCACTGAAATTGACAAACCTTTAACTAGACTGATAAAGAAAAAGAGAGAGAAGACTAAAATTACTAAAATCAAGAAAGAAAGAGGATATTACTACTGACATTACAGAAATAAAAAGGATAATAAAAGAATATTATGAACAATTGAATGCCAACTGATTAGATAATCTAGATAAAATAGACACATTTATATAAATGCATAAACTAGAGAAACTGACTCAAAAAGAAATAGAAAATCTAAACACCTATAATAAGTAAAGAGACTGAATTACTAATCTAAAAACTTCTAACAAAGAAGAGCCCAGGATCAAATGACTTCAGCAGGAAATTTTCCCAAATGTTTAAATAATAATTAACACCAATTCTTCTCAAACTCTTACAAAAAGTAGAAGAAGAGAAAAACTTCCTAACTCATTCTGAAAGGGTTGATACCAAAGCCAGATAAAAGGTTTCACAAGAAAAGAAAACTACAGACAGATATCACTTCTGAATATATATTCAAAAATTCTTAACTAAATGCTAGTAAACCAAATACAACAGCATATTAAAAGAATTATATACAATTAACAAGTGGGATTTATTCCAGGAATGCAATGATATTTCAATATATGAAGATCAATCAATGTAATATACGATATTAATAGAATAAAGAAAAAAAGCACATGATCTTAATAGACACAGAAAAAGCATTTGACAATTCCAGCACCCTTTCATGATTAACACACACACACACACACAAACTAAGAATAGAAGAAAAATTCCTCAACCTGATAAAGGACATCTATGAAAATCCTGTACCTAATGTCATACTTAATAATAGTGTAAGACTGAAATTCTTCCCCCTAATATCAGGAACAGGACAAGGATGTCTGATTCTGCAACTGCTATTAAACATCATATTGGAGATTCTAGCTAGGGCAATAATAATAAGAAGAAATAATAAGGCATCTAGATTGGAGAGGAAATGGTCAAACTATCTCTAGTCACTGATGACATGATATTATATATATAGAAAACCCTAAACAAACTATAAAACAAAAACACTAGAGCAAGAAAATGAGATCAGCAAAGATTCAGGATATAGGATAAATATGCAAAAATCAGTTGCAGTTCTATACACTAGCAGTGAACAAATTGAAAATGAAATTAAGAAAATTCCATTTACAACATCATCCAAAAGAACAAAATACTTAGGAATAAATTTAACGAAAGAAGTGCAAGACTTGTGCACTGAAAACTACAAAAACATTATTGAAAAAAATAAAGATCTAAATAAATGGAAAGACATTTTGTGTTTATAGATTGGAAAATTTAATATTGTTAAAGTGACAATACTAGGTAAATTGATATACAGATTCAACACAATCCCTATCAAAATTATGCTTTCTTTTTCATAAATGGAAAAATGGATCCTAAAATTCATATAAAATTACAACGGACATATAGTAACCAAAATAGTCTTGAAGAAGAACAAATTTAGAAGACTCACACTTCCAAATTTCAAAAGTTACTACAAAGCTACAGTAATCAGGACAGTGTTAAACTGTCGTAAAGGTAGACATATAGAACAATGGAATTGAATTGAGAGTCCGGAAATAAACCTTTATATTCTTGGCCAAGACTCAACAAGAGGGCCAAGACTATTCAATGGGGAGAAAGAACATTCTTTTCAACAAATGGTACAGATACAACTGGATATCCATATGCAAAAGAATGAATTTGCACCCCTATATAACAAAATATACAAAAATTAACTCAAAATGGTATCCAGATTGAAAAGGAAGAAGGCAAACTCTCATTATTCACAGACAATGTGATCTTATATGTAGAAAAAGGTAAGGAATTTGCAAAATACTATTAGAAATACAAACAAGTAGAGAAAGGTCAGAGGATACAAGATAAATATACAAAAATAAGCTACATTTCTATATGTGATAAATGAACATTCTGATAAGAAAATAGTACAATTCCATTCACACTGTCATCAACAAGAATAATATTATTAGATATACATTTAACAAAAGAGGTGCAAGACTAATACACTAAAAATTGCAAAACTTTGCTATGGGAAACTAAAGAAGACCTAATAGTTGGAGGACATTTCATGCTCATAAGTGCAAATGCTCAGTATTAAAGATGGAAATTCTTCCAAAATTTATCTACAGATTCAACACAATCTCTACCAAAATTCCAACATACATTTTGCAAAAGTTGACAAATTGATCCTAAAATATCTAGGGAAATGCAAGACATCTTCAATAGTCAAAACAACTTTTAAAAGAGAAGAATAAAGTTGGAAGACTTTCATTTCCCAATTTCAAAACTTAATATAAAACTGCAATCATCAAGGGGGCCGGCCCGGTGGCGCAAGCGGTTAGGTGTGCGCGCTCCGCTGCGGCGGCCCGGGGTTCGCCGGTTCGGATCCCGGGCGCGCACCGATGCACTGCTTGTCAGGCCATGCTGTGGCGGCGTCCCATATAAAGTGGAGGAAGATGGGCACGGATGATAGCCCAGGGCCAGTCTTCCTCAGCAAAAAAAAAAGGGGAGGATTGGCAGATGTTAGCTCAGGGCTGGTCCTCCTCACAAAAAAAAAAAAAAAAAAAAAAAAACTGCAATCATCAAGACAGTATGCTATGGACATAGATAAGGCATATCAATCAATAAAACAAATTGAGAGTCCAAAAATAAAGTTGCTACATACTGAATGTTTGTGTCCTCCTCAAAATTCATATGTTGAAATCCTAACCCCCAGGTGATGGAATTAGGAGGTGGGGGTCTTTGGAGGTGATTAGTCACGAGGGCAAAGACTTCTTGAATGGAATTGGTGTCCTTATAAAAGAGACCCAAGAATTTGAATCCTTTGCCTTTTTCCACCATGTGAGGTTATAGCAAAAAGACAACTGTCTATAAACCAGGAAGCTTGCTATCACCAGACACTGGTCCTGTCAGTGCCTTGATCTTGAACTTCCCAGCCTCCAGAACTGTGAGAAATAATTTTCTGTTTATAAACTACTTAGTCTATGGTATTTTGTTATAGCAGTCCAATGGACTGAGACAAAAACTTGGTACCAAATAGTGGGGGTGGTGCTATAATACATACCTACAAATGTGGAAACAGTTCTTGAAATGGATAGTGGGAACAGGCTGGAAGAGTGTTGAAGTGCATGCTAGAAAAAGCCTACATAGCCATTGTCGTGTGTTGGTTTGATATGATTTCAAACCCACTTGTTTATGACTTAAGTGAAGTTGTTTTGATCTACTTGTTTTAACAAAGACAAAAAAAGTTATTGTTTTGATGTAAGAATGAAGTAAATTGTGTCAAGATGTCATCATCTCATCTGTTGTCACTGATAAGTACTCAGTAGCTCAGCTGATGACAAACACTGCTTTGGGGCTTACCAATAAGAAAATGTGGAGAAGTGACTATGGTAAGGGAATATTTAGACTATAAATACTCAGAGTTTGTGAGAATTATTCAAGCGTTTTGATCCGGGCAATGCAATACTTTGCTGACCTAAATAAACTATCTGAAGACCTTGGGGCATTAGCTCCTACCATGGTAAGGGCAACTCCCCTATTGGTAGTGGTGACAAACCTTGCAGTGGCCTCATGAAGGAGATCAGCCTGCCCACCAACACTGGTGCCATCGTTCCTAGCATCATGCTCTAGCAACAAGGAACTTTTCACTTTCATTTTGTGCTGGCAGCTGGACGTCAGCTCTCAGTAGGGCAAGCCATCTCTCCCGAGTGCCTACTCATATAAAAAGTTACACCTTGAACTAAATTTGGACTTTATTCCTTTCATCTCTTCCTCCCTGGAACAATAGTGTGATTAATCTACCATTGGTTTGGAGCATGTTATTTATTTATTGGCTTATTAAGAGATATTGTCCTATATGCTATTGGCCTGTGAAGCTATTATAAATCCCACAGTGAACCTGTATTAAATAAAATATTGACAAAGACAATCTCAGTCTCTGAGCAGAATTTTTCCCCATAAAAACAAAACAACCATAAACAGCCTATTAAGGGCAATTATGGTGAGAGCCCAGAAAGAAGAGAAGAGAGCTGTAGAGAAAGCCTCAGTCTTCTTAGAAAATACCTAAGTGGTTTTGAACAGAATGTTGGTAGAAATATGGATGATAAAGACCATTCTGAAGAGGTCTCAGATGGAAAAGAGTAATGTTATTGGACAATGGAAGAAAGGCCATCCTTGTTATAAAGTACCAAAAAACGTGGCTGAATTGTGCTCATGTCCTAGTGATATTGAACCTCTTAATCTCAAGTTCATATGCCCCATGCACACTAAGCCAATCACTGAGACACTAGTGCTTAGAGATGGTGAAAGGTTTATACGAATTGGCCAAAACGAAAAGGCAGGAGGATAGGTTCTCTCAAATCTGCTTTCCAGAAAGAAGAAAGCAAGGGGTCTTTATAGAGCTAAGGGGCTTGGGAGGAGGAGTTTTGGAGAAACAAATTGGAAATCTGTGTTTCTTTCACTCCAGATAAGCCCGTGGGTAAATATTCAATAAGAACAGGATTACCCTTTGACCTTGTTCTCCACACAGACATAGATGAAAAGAAGTTAATCTTGTTAATTTGCTGTTTTCTTGTTTAACCTGAGGGGTGACTCAACGGTCACAAGGATTTATGAGCTTGTTTTGCAGAAGAAAAATAATGCTTTCAAAGAAATTACGATTACCAGATAACCAGCACCCAGCTGCCATTAACACCCATAAGTCAGATTGCCCAAGGGCTTATCTGGAGTGAAAGAAACACAGATTATCCCTTTGTTTCTCTGAAACTCCTCCTCCCAAGCCCCTTAGCTCTATGAAGACCCCCTGCTTTTTCCTGTCAGGACGGCATATTTGAGAGAATCTATCCTCTCGCCTTCTTGTTTTGGCCAATTCAAATAAATATTTCTCCATCTCCAAGCACTGATGTCTCAGTGATTGGCTTACTGTGCATCAGGCACACGAACTTGAGATTAAAAGGTTCGATATCAGCTATAACTGCTGCGAGCTACAGTGAAGGCTGTGCCCAGCAAAGCCATGTGTGTGTGGCCAACCAAAGCCATGGGGACAGGGCAGCCTGGAGTGTTAGGGATCCAACTCATCCCCAGCATGTCTAGAAGGTGGAAACTCCACCCCAGGGCCTGGAGGGCAAAGCCTCAAGTCAAAGAAGATTATTCTCTAGCTTTAAGGATTTTGACTTACTTGGGACCTGTAACTCCTTTCTTCTTTCCTATTTCTCACTTTTGTAATGGGAATGTCTATCCTATGCCTGTCCTATCATTGTATTTTCGAAGCACATCAAATGTTTGATTTCACAGGATCACAGCTGGAGAGGAATTGGTCTCAGGATGAAGTGTACCTTGATTCTCACTCATATCTAATTTAGATGATATTTAATCTCTATTTTTCAGATTGAGTAATTTTACTTGATCTATCTTCAAGCTCACTAACTTTTCTCTATCATCTCTATTCTACTATCTAAACATTTCAGTGAGCTTTTATTTTGGTTATTGTATTTTTTTCAGTTCTAAAATTTCCATCTGATTCTTCTTTATGTCTTCTAATTTTTGTTGAGATGTTTTTCTTCCCATTCTTTTCAAATATGTCCATCTTTATTTCCTGAAGCATTTGTAAAATAGCTGCTGTAAAGCCTTTGCAGGTAATCACAACATCTTTGTCATCTCACCATTGGTGTATATTGATGGTCTTTTTCCACGTGAATTAAGAATTTTCTTAGTTCTTTGTATGTTGAGTAATTTTGTGTTCTATTCTGTTAATTTTGAATATTATGTTATGAGATTCTGTGTCTTGTTTAAATCCTGTGCTGACTGTTGATATTTTTATTTTAGCAGGCAATTGACCAGGTTAGAGTCAGGCCAAAATTTCTACCCAGCCTTTTGTGGATTGTAGTTTCAAGGTCAGTTCTGTTTTCAAAGCTTGGCAGTACCATTCAGAATTCTCCAAACATGAAACCCTCCCCCCATTATAATTGTAGATTTGGGCAGTGCTCTACATCTTATTCCAGTTATCAAAGTATTTTATGTGCTAAATAAAACCAGATTAATGCATGCATAACTTGGAAATTCATAAATATTTTATGAGGTATCTTCCATGAGCTTCTCCCTCTCCATGATCTCTCTAGCGTTTTGAAGTTCTCTGGTGTTATAGACTGAATTTTTGTGTCCCCCAAAATTCATATGTTGAAATCTAATCTCCAATGTGATGGTATTTGGATGTGGGGCCTTTGGGAGCTGGTTAGGTCATGAGGGTGGAGCCCTCACAAATGGAATTAGTACCTTATAAAGGAGACCCTAGAGTGCTCCTTTGCCCCTTCCACTGGGTGAGAACACAGTGAGAAGATGGCTGTCTACGAAATAGGAAGTGGGCCCTCCTCCAGACACAAAATCTGCTGGCACCTTGATCTTGATTTTCCCAGTCTCCAGAACTGTAAGAAATAAATATCTGTTGTTTAAGCCACTCAGTCTACGGTATTTCTGTTATAGCAGCCTGAATGGACTAAGACACCTTGGACACTCCTTTTCAGACCTCCAGTCAGATACCTGAGGTTTTATTTTCCTTACTTTGATGCACAATCCCACACCTGCACCTGAATCCAGGACCAATTATCAGAAGGAAGGAGGGAGAAAAAAGTGAATGAGCATTTTCCCCACCCTTTTGGGACCACAGTACTTTCAATCAAAGAGGAAACTATCTTCCTCAGAGTCTTAAGCATCTCGGGGCACCCACTGCCATCATTGCAACTGCTGGGATAACACTTTCTTACTCCTTGAGCCTCTCCTGGAGGCTCTCTCTACAACCTATGCCCTCTTTTGTGTTTTAGGCTGCCTTCATTTCCAGTTGGTGGATACTGGAAGAAAATCATGATAAACTCACTGCCCCAAAATGCCTGGTACTATATACTGTTCAGAGTTGTCAAACCACTGCTTTGTGAATTCAGTCTTCAGGTCTTTGATCTATTAGTCAAAGACCTAAATGTAAGAAACGATAAAAATCTTAATGGAAACATGGAAGAAAACCTGTGTGATGTTGGGTTAGGCAAATGTTTCTTAGATATGGCACCAAAAGCACAAGCAATCAAAGAAAATTTAAATTGGACTTGATCAAAATTTTTAAAAATATTTTTAACAATATGGAAGTAAATATATATGTAATGTCTACTCAGAGAAGTATCATGACCCCTTAACTCTCTGTACCCCTTTAGCATTGTCCCAATCTGACCATCTCCTTACCACATACACTCTGTAGGCTACCAATCTTTTTTAGTTTCTGGTTTATCCCTCCTGTGCTTTTTTCCACAAATGTACAAAAAAATTTATATTTTCGTACCCCATCCTTTCTTACATTAAAGGTAGCATGCCATATAGATACAGTAGTTCCCCTCTTACCTGCAATCATGCTTTCTGTGGTTTCAGTTACCCACAGTCAACTGTGGTCTGAAAATATTAAATGGAAAATTCCAGAAATAAACAATTCTTAAGTTTTAAATTGTGCACTGTTCTGAATAGCATGATGAAATCTCGTGCCATCCCACTCTGTCCCACCCAGGACGTGAATCATTCGTTTGTCCAGTGTATCCATGCTGTATATGCTACCCACTGTTAGCGCATTAGTTAGAGGAAAAAATACTACACATAGAGTTTGGTACTATCTGTGGTTTCAGGCATCCACTGGGGATCTTGGAACATAACCCCCACTGATAAGGGAGAACTATTTTTTACATTGCCTATCAAAAAATTAGTATAATCCTGAAAATTACTTCATATCACCTCATAGAAAATTTCCTCATTCTTTATTATAGCTTCTTCATACTCCATTGTGTGAATGTATCCTAGTTTATTCAACCACTTTTGTAGGGCAGCCTCCTACAAAAGATGGCAAGATGGCTTTCCATATTCCTCCCTCCTGGTATTCACAACTTTGTGTAATCCCTTTCCACAGTGTATCATGGTTGTTCTGTGTGACCAGCAGAAATGGTAGCAAGTAACTTCCAAGGGTGGGTTATAATACACGTTGTGGTTTCTGCTCCACCCTCTTTCTCTTAGACCACTTGCTGTAAGGGAAGTCAGCTGCCATGTTGTAAGGACACTCAAGGAACCTTATGGGAAAGTCCATGAGATAAGGAAATGAAGAATTCTGCCAATGTGAGTGAACCATCTTAAAAGCCTTGATCAAGCCTTCAAATAACACCAGCCCATGTTAACATCTTGATTGTAACTCTATGAGAAACTCTGAACCAAAACCACCTATCTAAACCACTTACGAATCTTACCTCACGGAATTGGTGAAATGATACATGTTCGTCATTTAAAGGCATTATGATTTGGACAATTTGTCATATAACAATGGGTAACTAATACAAGTTCTCTCATATTTACGGTAATTTAGGTAGTTTCCAATATTTGCAATTGCAAACAAAGCTGCAATTAAGAACATTGTACACATTTATTTTCATATTTCTGGAGGTGCATCTTCAGTATTAGTGCTGGAGATGGGATGACTGGGAACAAAGGTGGTTAAAGAAGAAATTTTAGCAAATAAGTGAAAAATTCCCCACCAGGACAGTTGTACTAGTTTGCCTTCTGTCTAGCAATATATGACAGACTGCTTGCTTCCTACAGTCTCGCCAACACAGAATGTGGTGTCGTATATTTTTTACTGAGATATAATTCACATAACATTAACTATTTTATAGTGTACGCTTCAGTGGTTTTTTTTTTTTTACAATATTCAATATATTGTGCAGCTATTGCCACTATCTAATTCCAGAATGTTTCCATCACTCTAAAAATAAACCCCATACTTATTAGCAGTTAGTATCAATTTGCCCTCCCCCAATACCCTGGAAACCAATAATAACATTTCTGTCTCTATGGAGTTGTCTATTCTGGTCATTTCATATTAATAGAACCATACAATATGTGGCATTTTGTGTCTGGCTTATTTAACTTAACATAATATTTTCAAAATTCATCTGTGTTTTCACACGTAACAATATTCCATTATTTTTATAGCTGTATGGATATACCACATTTTGTTTATTCATCAGCTGATGGGCATTAGTGGTGTTTCCACTTTTTGGCTATTATGGATAATACTACTATGATCATTGATATGTAAGTTTTTGTGTGAATATATGTTTTCAGTTTTCTTGAGTATATACTTAGGAGTTGAGTCGCTGGGACATATGGTAATTCCTTATTTAACTTAGTAAGGAACTGCCCAATTGTTTCCCACAGAAGTTGTTATTGTCTTTTTTTTTTAATTACAGCCATCTTAGTGTAATGTGCATCTCACTGTGGATCTGACTTGAATTTCCCTAATGGCTAAAGATGTTGAAGGTCTTTTCATGTGTCAGTTGGCCATTTGTAGATATTCCTTAGAGAAATGTTTCTTTAGATCACTTGCCTATTTTTAAAACTGTGTTATTTGGCTTTGTATTGTTGAGCTGTAAGATTTCTTTTTATATTCTGGATACTAGACCCTTACCTGATATATGGTTTGCAAAAATTTTCTCCCATTCTGTGGATTCTTATTACTTTCTTGAAAGTATCTTTTGATGTGCAAAAGTTTTTAATTTTGATCAAGCCCAATTTATGTTTTCTTGATTGCTTGTGTTTTTTGTGCCATATCTAAGAAACATTTGCCTAACCCAACATCACACAGGTTTTCTTCCATGTTTCCATTAAGATTTTTATCGTTTCTTACATTTAGGTCTTTGACTAATAGATCAAAGACCTGAAGACTGAATTCACAAAGCAGTGGTTTGACAACTCTGAACAGTATATAGTACCAGGCATTTTGGGGCAGTGAGTTTATCATGATTTTCTTCCAGTATCCACCAACTGGAAATGAAGGCAGCCTAAAACACAAAAGAGGGCATAGGTTGTAGAGAGAGCCTCCAGGAGAGGCTCAAGGAGTAAGAAAGTGTTATCCCAGCAGTTGCAATGACGGCAGTGGGTGCCCCGAGATGCTTAAGACTCTGAGGAAGATAGTTTCCTCTTTGATTGAAAGTACTGTGGTCCCAAAAGGGTGGGGAAAATGCTCATTCACTTTTTTCTCCCTCCTTCCTTCTGATAATTGGTCCTGGATTCAGGTGCAGGTGTGGGATTGTGCATCAAAGTAAGGAAAATAAAACCTCAGGTATCTGACTGGAGGTCTGAAAAGGAGTGTCCAAGGTGTCTTAGTCCATTCAGGCTGCTATAACAGAAATACCGTAGACTGAGTGGCTTAAACAACAGATATTTATTTCTTACAGTTCTGGAGACTGGGAAAATCAAGATCAAGGTGCCAGCAGATTTTGTGTCTGGAGGAGGGCCCACTTCCTATTTCGTAGACAGCCATCTTCTCACTGTGTTCTCACCCAGTGGAAGGGGCAAAGGAGCACTCTAGGGTCTCCTTTATAAGGTACTAATTCCATTTGTGAGGGCTCCACCCTCATGACCTAACCAGCTCCCAAAGGCCCCACATCCAAATACCATCACATTGGAGATTAGATTTCAACATATGAATTTTGGGGGACACAAAAATTCAGTCTATAACACCAGAGAACTTCAAAACGCTAGAGAGATCATGGAGAGGGAGAAGCTCATGGAAGATACCTCATAAAATATTTATGAATTTCCAAGTTATGCATGCATTAATCTGGTTTTATTTAGCACATAAAATACTTTGATAACTGGAATAAGATGTAGAGCACTGCCCAAATCTACAATTATAATGGGGGGAGGGTTTCATGTTTGGAGAATTCTGAATGGTACTGCCAAGCTTTGAAAACAGAACTGACCTTGAAACTACAATCCACAAAAGGCTGGGTAGAAATTTTGGCCTGACTCTAACCTGGTCAATTGCCTGCTAAAATAAAAATATCAACAGTCAGCACAGGATTTAAACAAGACACAGAATCTCATAACATAATATTCAAAATTAACAGAATAGAACACAAAATTACTCAACATACAAAGAACTAAGAAAATTCTTAATTCACGTGGAAAAAGACCATCAATATACACCAATGGTGAGATGACAAAGATGTTGTGATTACCTGCAAAGGCTTTACAGCAGCTATTTTACAAATGCTTCAGGAAATAAAGATGGACATATTTGAAAAGAATGGGAAGAAAAACATCTCAACAAAAATTAGAAGACATAAAGAAGAATCAGATGGAAATTTTAGAACTGAAAAAAATACAATAACCAAAATAAAAGCTCACTGAAATGTTTAGATAGTAGAATAGAGATGATAGAGAAAAGTTAGTGAGCTTGAAGATAGATCAAGTAAAATTACTCAATCTGAAAAATAGAGATTAAATATCATCTAAATTAGATATGAGTGAGAATCAAGGTACACTTCATCCTGAGACCAATTCCTCTCCAGCTGTGATCCTGTGAAATCAAACATTTGATGTGCTTCGAAAATACAATGATAGGACAGGCATAGGATAGACATTCCCATTACAAAAGTGAGAAATAGGAAAGAAGAAAGGAGTTACAGGTCCCAAGTAAGTCAAAATCCTTAAAGCTAGAGAATAATCTTCTTTGACTTGAGGCTTTGCCCTCCAGGCCCTGGGGTGGAGTTTCCACCTTCTAGACATGCTGGGGATGAGTTGGATCCCTAACACTCCAGGCTGCCCTGTCCCCATGGCTTTGGTTGGCCACACACACATGGCTTTGCTGGGCACAGCCTTCACTGTAGCTCGCAGCAGTTATAGCTGATATCGAACCTTTTAATCTCAAGTTCGTGTGCCTGATGCACAGTAAGCCAATCACTGAGACATCAGTGCTTGGAGATGGAGAAATATTTATTTGAATTGGCCAAAACAAGAAGGCGAGAGGATAGATTCTCTCAAATATGCCGTCCTGACAGGAAAAAGCAGGGGGTCTTCATAGAGCTAAGGGGCTTGGGAGGAGGAGTTTCAGAGAAACAAAGGGATAATCTGTGTTTCTTTCACTCCAGATAAGCCCTTGGGCAATCTGACTTATGGGTGTTAATGGCAGCTGGGTGCTGGTTATCTGGTAATCGTAATTTCTTTGAAAGCATTATTTTTCTTCTGCAAAACAAGCTCATAAATCCTTGTGACCGTTGAGTCACCCCTCAGGTTAAACAAGAAAACAGCAAATTAACAAGATTAACTTCTTTTCATCTATGTCTGTGTGGAGAACAAGGTCAAAGGGTAATCCTGTTCTTATTGAATATTTACCCACGGGCTTATCTGGAGTGAAAGAAACACAGATTTCCAATTTGTTTCTCCAAAACTCCTCCTCCCAAGCCCCTTAGCTCTATAAAGACCCCTTGCTTTCTTCTTTCTGGAAAGCAGATTTGAGAGAACCTATCCTCCTGCCTTTTCGTTTTGGCCAATTCGTATAAACCTTTCACCATCTCTAAGCACTAGTGTCTCAGTGATTGGCTTAGTGTGCATGGGGCATATGAACTTGAGATTAAGAGGTTCAATATCACTAGGACATGAGCACAATTCAGCCACGTTTTTTGGTACTTTATAACAAGGATGGCCTTTCTTCCATTGTCCAATAACATTACTCTTTTCCATCTGAGACCTCTTCAGAATGGTCTTTATCATCCATATTTCTACCAACATTCTGTTCAAAACCACTTAGGTATTTTCTAAGAAGACTGAGGCTTTCTCTACAGCTCTCTTCTCTTCTTTCTGGGCTCTCACCATAATTGCCCTTAATAGGCTGTTTATGGTTGTTTTGTTTTTATGGGGAAAAATTCTGCTCAGAGACTGAGATTGTCTTTGTCAATATTTTATTTAATACAGGTTCACTGTGGGATTTATAATAGCTTCACAGGCCAATAGCATATAGGACAATATCTCTTAATAAGCCAATAAATAAATAACATGCTCCAAACCAATGGTAGATTAATCACACTATTGTTCCAGGGAGGAAGAGATGAAAGGAATAAAGTCCAAATTTAGTTCAAGGTGTAACTTTTTATATGAGTAGGCACTCGGGAGAGATGGCTTGCCCTACTGAGAGCTGACGTCCAGCTGCCAGCACAAAATGAAAGTGAAAAGTTCCTTGTTGCTAGAGCATGATGCTAGGAACGATGGCACCAGTGTTGGTGGGCAGGCTGATCTCCTTCATGAGGCCACTGCAAGGTTTGTCACCACTACCAATAGGGGAGTTGCCCTTACCATGGTAGGAGCTAATGCCCCAAGGTCTTCAGATAGTTTATTTAGGTCAGCAAAGTATTGCATTGCCCGGATCAAAACGCTTGAATAATTCTCACAAACTCTGAGTATTTATAGTCTAAATATTCCCTTACCATAGTCACTTCTCCACATTTTCTTATTGGTAAGCCCCAAAGCAGTGTTTGTCATCAGCTGAGCTACTGAGTACTTATCAGTGACAACAGATGAGATGATGACATCTTGACACAATTTACTTCATTCTTACATCAAAACAATAACTTTTTTTGTCTTTGTTAAAACAAGTAGATCAAAACAACTTCACTTAAGTCATAAACAAGTGGGTTTGAAATCATATCAAACCAACACACGACAATGGCTATGTAGGCTTTTTCTAGCATGCACTTCAACACTCTTCCAGCCTGTTCCCACTATCCATTTCAAGAACTGTTTCCACATTTGTAGGTATGTATTATAGCACCACCCCCACTATTTGGTACCAAGTTTTTGTCTCAGTCCATTGGACTGCTATAACAAAATACCATAGACTAAGTAGTTTATAAACAGAAAATTATTTCTCACAGTTCTGGAGGCTGGGAAGTTCAAGATCAAGGCACTGACAGGACCAGTGTCTGGTGATAGCAAGCTTCCTGGTTTATAGACAGTTGTCTTTTTGCTATAACCTCACATGGTGGAAAAAGGCAAAGGATTCAAATTCTTGGGTCTCTTTTATAAGGACACCAATTCCATTCAAGAAGTCTTTGCCCTCGTGACTAATCACCTCCAAAGACCCCCACCTCCTAATTCCATCACCTGGGGGTTAGGATTTCAACATATGAATTTTGAGGAGGACACAAACATTCAGTATGTAGCAACTTTATTTTTGGACTCTCAATTTGTTTTATTGATTGATATGCCTTATCTATGTCCATAGCATACTGTCTTGATGATTGCAGTTTTTTTTTTTTTTTTTTTTTTTTTGTGAGGAGGACCAGCCCTGAGCTAACATCTGCCAATCCTCCCCTTTTTTTTTTGCTGAGGAAGACTGGCCCTGGGCTATCATCCGTGCCCATCTTCCTCCACTTTATATGGGACGCCGCCACAGCATGGCCTGACAAGCAGTGCATCGGTGCGCGCCCGGGATCCGAACCGGCGAACCCCGGGCCGCCGCAGCGGAGCGCGCACACCTAACCGCTTGCGCCACCGGGCCGGCCCCCTTGATGATTGCAGTTTTATATTAAGTTTTGAAATTGGGAAATGAAAGTCTTCCAACTTTATTCTTCTCTTTTAAAAGTTGTTTTGACTATTGAAGATGTCTTGCATTTCCCTAGATATTTTAGGATCAATTTGTCAACTTTTGCAAAATGTATGTTGGAATTTTGGTAGAGATTGTGTTGAATCTGTAGATAAATTTTGGAAGAATTTCCATCTTTAATACTGAGCATTTGCACTTATGAGCATGAAATGTCCTCCAACTATTAGGTCTTCTTTAGTTTCCCATAGCAAAGTTTTGCAATTTTTAGTGTATTAGTCTTGCACCTCTTTTGTTAAATGTATATCTAATAATATTATTCTTGTTGATGACAGTGTGAATGGAATTGTACTATTTTCTTATCAGAATGTTCATTTATCACATATAGAAATGTAGCTTATTTTTGTATATTTATCTTGTATCCTCTGACCTTTCTCTACTTGTTTGTATTTCTAATAGTATTTTGCAAATTCCTTACCTTTTTCTACATATAAGATCACATTGTCTGTGAATAATGAGAGTTTGCCTTCTTCCTTTTCAATCTGGATACCATTTTGAGTTAATTTTTGTATATTTTGTTATATAGGGGTGCAAATTCATTCTTTTGCATATGGATATCCAGTTGTATCTGTACCATTTGTTGAAAAGAATGTTCTTTCTCCCCATTGAATAGTCTTGGCCCTCTTGTTGAGTCTTGGCCAAGAATATAAAGGTTTATTTCCGGACTCTCAATTCAATTCCATTGTTCTATATGTCTACCTTTACGACAGTTTAACACTGTCCTGATTACTGTAGCTTTGTAGTAACTTTTGAAATTTGGAAGTGTGAGTCTTCTAAATTTGTTCTTCTTCAAGACTATTTTGGTTACTATATGTCCGTTGTAATTTTATATGAATTTTAGGATCCATTTTTCCATTTATGAAAAAGAAAGCATAATTTTGATAGGGATTGTGTTGAATCTGTATATCAATTTACCTAGTATTGTCACTTTAACAATATTAAATTTTCCAATCTATAAACACAAAATGTCTTTCCATTTATTTAGATCTTTATTTTTTTCAATAATGTTTTTGTAGTTTTCAGTGCACAAGTCTTGCACTTCTTTCGTTAAATTTATTCCTAAGTATTTTGTTCTTTTGGATGATGTTGTAAATGGAATTTTCTTAATTTCATTTTCAATTTGTTCACTGCTAGTGTATAGAACTGCAACTGATTTTTGCATATTTATCCTATATCCTGAATCTTTGCTGATCTCATTTTCTTGCTCTAGTGTTTTTGTTTTATAGTTTGTTTAGGGTTTTCTATATATATAATATCATGTCATCAGTGACTAGAGATAGTTTGACCATTTCCTCTCCAATCTAGATGCCTTATTATTTCTTCTTATTATTATTGCCCTAGCTAGAATCTCCAATATGATGTTTAATAGCAGTTGCAGAATCAGACATCCTTGTCCTGTTCCTGATATTAGGGGGAAGAATTTCAGTCTTACACTATTATTAAGTATGACATTAGGTACAGGATTTTCATAGATGTCCTTTATCAGGTTGAGGAATTTTTCTTCTATTCTTAGTTTGTGTGTGTGTGTGTGTGTTAATCATGAAAGGGTGCTGGAATTGTCAAATGCTTTTTCTGTGTCTATTAAGATCATGTGCTTTTTTTCTTTATTCTATTAATATCGTATATTACATTGATTGATCTTCATATATTGAAATATCATTGCATTCCTGGAATAAATCCCACTTGTTAATTGTATATAATTCTTTTAATATGCTGTTGTATTTGGTTTACTAGCATTTAGTTAAGAATTTTTGAATATATATTCAGAAGTGATATCTGTCTGTAGTTTTCTTTTCTTGTGAAACCTTTTATCTGGCTTTGGTATCAACCCTTTCAGAATGAGTTAGGAAGTTTTTCTCTTCTTCTACTTTTTGTAAGAGTTTGAGAAGAATTGGTGTTAATTATTATTTAAACATTTGGGAAAATTTCCTGCTGAAGTCATTTGATCCTGGGCTCTTCTTTGTTAGAAGTTTTTAGATTAGTAATTCAGTCTCTTTACTTATTATAGGTGTTTAGATTTTCTATTTCTTTTTGAGTCAGTTTCTCTAGTTTATGCATTTATATAAATGTGTCTATTTTATCTAGATTATCTAATCAGTTGGCATTCAATTGTTCATAATATTCTTTTATTATCCTTTTTATTTCTGTAATGTCAGTAGTAATATCCTCTTTCTTTCTTGATTTTAGTAATTTTAGTCTTCTCTCTCTTTTTCTTTATCAGTCTAGTTAAAGGTTTGTCAATTTCAGTGATCTTTTCAAATAACCAACTTTTGGTTTCATTGATTCTCTTTTTTTTTTCTACTTTGTATTTCATTTATTTCTTCTCTAATCTGGTTTCATTAATTCTCTCTCTTTTTTGTCTATTATGTATTTCATTTATTTCCTTTCTAATCTTTATTATTTCCTTCATTGTCCCATCTTTGAGTTTAGCTTGCTTTTTTCTTTCCAGTCTCTTAGGGTGGAAGGTTAAGTTTTTGATTTTAGATCTTTCTTGTGTTTTAATGTAGGTGTCCACAGCTATAAATTTCCCTCTGAGCATTGCTTTCACTGCATCTCATAAGTTTTGGTGTGTTGTGCTTTTATTTTTATTCTCCTCAATGTATTTTTTTTAATTTCTCTTATGATTTCTTTTTTGACCCATTGGTTATTTAGAAATATGTTGTTTTATTTGTAATTTTATTCTATTGTGGTCAGAGAACATACTTTGTATGATTTCAATCTTTTAACATTTATTGAGACTTGTTTTATGGCTTAACATATGGTCTATCCTGGAGAATGTTTCATGGGCACTTGAAAAGGATGTGTATTCTGCTGTTGGTGGTGTTCTATAGATATTTTTAGGTCTAGTGCGTATAGAGAGTTGCTAAGTTTCAATTTCCTAGCTGGTTTTCTTTCTAGCTGTTCTATTTATTATTGAATGTGGGGTGTTGAAGTCTCAAACTATTATAGTTGAATTGTCTACTTCTCCCTTCAATTCTTCCAGTTTTTTTTTTCATGAATTTTAGGGCTATGTTATTAGATGTATACATGTTTGTAATTCTTATATCTTCTCGATGGATTTGCCCTTTTATCATTATAAATGTCCTTGTCTCCAGTAACAATTTTTGTGGTAAAGTATATTCTGTTTGCTATCAGTATAGCAAACCCTGCTTTCTTTGAGCACTGTTTGCACATAATAATTTTTTCCATTTGTTTACTTTAAAACTATTTGGGTCTTTGAATATAAAGTGATTCTCTTTTAGACCACATATAGTTGGATCATGTTTTTATATAATACATTCTGGCCAATCTCTGCCTTTAATCAGAGAGTTTAATCTATTTACATAAATGCAATTACTGATAAGGAAGGACTTACTTCTGCCTTTCTACTGTTTCTTTTCCATAAATCTTATATCTTTTGTGATCTTTAATTCCTCCGTCACTGCCTTCTTTTGTGTTAAATAGTCACTTTCTAGGGTCCCATTTTAATCACCTATTCTTTCTTTTACTATATATTTTTGAGTTGTTTTCTTAGTGACTCCCCCTGGAGATTACAACTAACATCTTAATTTATAAGAATCTAGTGGAGAGTAATGTCAATATAATTTCATTAATATACAAAAATTTTGCTACTATGTATCTCCATCCTCCCAACTTTATGCTGTTATTGTCCAGATTATTTCTTTAGACATTGTTCATCAATTTAGATTTATACTTATTATTTTAGATTTATTTGTGTTTTCAATCTAAGAGTGCTTTGAGAGTTTCGGGGATTCGATCGGAGATGTAAAAGAAACTTTCCACTCCAAACAAATGGACTGAAGGTATATTTTATTATATAGAGGATAGTAAAGGCAATAGTCCGCAAACAGATCCGAATAGGTCAAATA
>JAQQSS010000780.1:0-19855 GCA_028646465.1 Rhinoceros unicornis
CCTTCTCCTGCCTGAAGGACAGAAATGACTTTGGATTCCCCCAGGAGGTGTTTGATGGCAGCCAGTTCCAGAAGGCTCAAGCCATCTCTGTGGTCCATGAGATGATCCAGCAGATCTCCCACCTCTTCAGCACAGAGGGCTCGTCTGCTGCCTGGGATGAGACCCTCCTGGACAAATTCTACACTGGACTTGATCAGCAACTGACTGACCTGGAAGCCTGTCTGACCCAGGAGGTGGGGGTGGAAGAGACTCCCCTGATGAATGAGGACTCCATGCTGGCCGTGAGGAGATACTTCCAGAGAATCACTCTGTATCTGCAAGAGAAGAAATACAGCCCTTGTGCCTGGGAGATTGTCAGAGCAGAAATCACCAGATCCCTCTCTTCATCAACAAACTTGTAAGAAAGATTAAGGAGTGGGGAATGACACCTGGTTCAACATGGAAATGATTCTCACTGACTAATAATATCACACTTCCACATGTTCTGCCATGTCAACGATTCTCATTTCTGCTGTAATCATGACCTGAATTCATTCAAGTTTGTAAAATGTTTTCAAGAGTATTAATGAATATTGTGTTTAACCCCATGGACACTAGTCTCATACAGATGACCATGCTGATCTATTTAAATAATAATTTATTTAATTATTTATAATATTTAAATTATTTTTGTTCATATAATATTATGTGTACCTTTACATTGTGGTTTAATTTAACAAAATATATTCTTTATATTTAGTCAATTTATTATTTTCTTTGTTCATTAAAGTTTTAGTATAGAAAATATCTTGTATTTATTTATTCCTTAAAAAAGAAACACCACACTTGAGTGTGCAACCTGATTAAAGAATGGATGGCACATTTCATTTACTCATCATTGTTATGTTCAAGTTAGAAGTAAAAGTTGACTTCCTCTAAGCCAGGTTGTATGTTGCCCTCAGGATGCTGAGGTGGACATAACAAATATAGTTCCTGCTTTCTCGTATGTTTGACTTTTGTAGGGAAAGAAACCTAAATCCAATAATCAGTTGATTGATAATTAAATATTATTTTTAAAATTAATACTAATTAATATTAGAAATTAATATCAGTTAGGTTTAATGCTAGAATGAGAAGAAGGGAAAAAATGGAATTCTATCAGCAGAAGCTGAATTGAGTCATGTCAGGATATAAGAACAAAAGCAGTAGATGTTCTCTTTATTTGCCTGGTAGACATCTAAGTGCAAGTGTCCACTGGATAGTTCCATTTGCAATTTACAAGCAATTCCGTGAACTGTAAAGTGTGGGGAGGGAAGTGGTCACATGGCAAGGAGTATGGAATGAGAAAAGGACTTAAAATTGATTCCTAGGACCTTCAACGTTCAAAGGGAGGGAAGAGCCTCAAAGGAAACAGGTGGAATGGCCATGTGCTAACAGGAGGAGAGAGAAAGGTGAGAAGACCATGTTTAAAGACTGAAACTGCTTAGAAGACTCAACATGCCCATGAAAATGTGGATAGAAACTGCCCCCCACATGTGGGAAATAGATGGCATTGATCTCAGGCAGAGTTGATTAGGTAGAATTAATCACCAGAAATCATATTGGAGTGGGAGGACGGGTGAATACCAAAAGTTAATGACAGTATATAGAAAATAGGTTTGAAAAGTTTGCCTTCTGAAGTGGAGGCGAGAAATAAGTTCTGACCTAGAATAGAGTGTGGATTATGTTTTCTCTGCATCATTTTCCCTTTTGGAAATATATTTGCCTCTGGATAGATTTCATGGATTTGATATATTGGCAAATCATATTAATATGTCTAATGTTTTATTTACTTTAAATCATGACTTTATTTTTTTTTTTTTGTGAGGAGGACCAGCCCTGAGCTAACATCTCCCAATCCTCCCCTTTTTTGCTGAGGAAGACTGGCCCTGGGCTAACGTCTGTGCCCATCTTCCTCTACTTTATATGGGACACCGCCACAGCATGGCTTGACAAGCAGTGCGTCGGTGCACGCCCGGGATCCGAACAAATCATGACATATTTAATTACTTACAATGATAATTTATCATTATTTTGATTAGTACCATGTTGAATGTCACTAAGCCGCTCTATGGATTGAAACCATCCAGCAAATGGGGAAGCAGAACTGACCTTCGTGAGAGCTGGTTTGGTGGAATAATGAGCAGAAGCCACACTGGAGGAGTGGAAGGCTGACAGGAGAAGAGAGAACTCCCGCTGTCATTTTTCTCACCTGGGGACTCACTTCATTTCTTTCATCCTATTCAGATGGACATTTGTGTCCCTTTTGTCTCAGTGCATCCAAATGCAAGGACAGCTTTCTAAGAAGGTTGAGTGGAGAAAGAAAACAATGGTGTATTGAAAATGATGGAAAATAACGCTACAGGCCCACTATGTTTCCATTTTTGCTTCCCTATTTTGGTACCGACCTCAGGATGAAATAGAAAGTATCTCAGAAGCAGCTAGACAACCCTTGCCCAGAACAATGCTAAATTAAAATGAATATACAAAGGTATAAAGACTCTGAAACTAGTAAACCGTTGGTGACCTCTGGGCGGGTTGATCTGGTGGAATGAACCCCCGAAACTATACTGGAGCAGGAGGATGGGTGAGTCAGAGAAGCTAATGGCGATACATAGAAAATAGCTTTGACAAGCTTGCCTTCTGAAGTGGAGGACATGACATATTTAGTTGCTTACTCTCCTGGGCAACCATTCCCTGCTTCTGTCTGGGAAGTGCATAATACTCGCGCATCTTGGTCATACACGAGCCTCTTCAGCACTCACATCGCAACCACTGGTTGCAAAGACAGAGAGGAGAAGACGTTCCTCACCGGACTCTATCAGTAGACAACAGGATGTGTAGTCTGGGCTGGAGGTGAGAAACGGAGCTGTCCTTGGGAGTGAGAAGAGCGGGCTGGCCTGAAGAGGGCTCCGTGGAATCAGTGAGGTCCTGAAGGAGGCAAGTCAGAGCCCATATGACTGCACTCTGTCAGGTACTTTTTGTTTATTCCTAATGATTTTGAAATAAAGACATTTTAACTGGAAAAACACGGAGAGAATTTATTATTAATAGATCCTTGTTATAATAGATGGTAGTAGTTTAGTTTATATGAAAGAACAAACAGCTGAAGGCCCAAATTTAAGGAAGTCTTAAAGAAGAATGCTATTGTAAATGTCTGGTTACACCTAAGCAATCACTGACTGCATAAACACCAATAATAATTTTTAGGAAATAATTTTTCTAATTTTTAGGAAATAAAACAGTGTAGAACTAGAATACTGTGATCATAATTAAAGTATTGTTGGATTTTTCCATAAGTGAGTACAGATATTGATTTTCTTTGGTCTTTTTGAAAAGTCTGTTGAAGACTATGTATTGTTAAATAACTAGGCAAAAAGAAGAGATGTGAAGCACAAAAAAGAGGGGAAAGCTTAGTAAATCAGAAAATATAAATATGAACATGTAATATGACAGAAGTAAATCTAAATACATCAGCAATCACTATAAGTGGCCTAAATTTTACAGCTGGAGAAATAGATTTTTGGGATACCTCAAAAACAATTTTCAGTACTTCCACTACTGAATATGATGTAATTACAGAGACTGGTTTTACCTCTCATCTTAACAACAAAAAGAAGAATATACACGGAACAATACTTTTCAGACAAAGGATAATGTAGGACAGGACAGTAATCCCTGAAAAAGGGAAATAAATGAGGTGAGCTCTGTACTTGTTCCAATTAACCTCCTGTAGAGAAATCACAGGTTGTGCAAGGAATGGGTATCCCAATCAGGCATGTTGAGTTGTTATGCTTAAACTAAAGAAAACTCCAGATAAAACTTCAGTTAATGGATTAACAAAGTTATTTTACTATATTTCCTTGAAGAAATCACTCATAAAAACTTACACTTCTTTTTTCAATTGGCAGAAATATCTACTCCCTTCTAACTAATGAATAGAAATTTTGTCTGTTTTTCTTTAGAATTTAAAGTCAGTTTAATGGCCTCATACCATAACCCTTTGCCCTACAAAACAATAGACAACAATCCTTTGGCATTTGAAGTGGAACGCAGGATCCTGTGTCATCTCATTCTCCTTGTAACCTCGGGCCCTCCAGGACCAGTTCAACTGACCACATCTCTTATCAACAGAGTGACTAAGAATTGCCTTTTGGAAAATATGCAGTCATGTAACCAGGACATGGGCAACAGAAGAAATCTTGACCTGAAATGACCGCAGAACCAAAGATACTCTTTCCCATGGAACACAAGGACTGAGACACGACTGGAACTTGAAAGTAGGACTCTTATAAGAAGCAAGGTGTCCCTCATTCAGGAAGATCTGGTGTTAAAATTCCTCCCCCACTTCATCATAAATGTTTAGAAGCCTGTCATAAATGCCAGGCTGTTCTCCCTAATCTCTTAAATTTCACCCCAAATCCTGAATCAGGGAGACAGATCTGAGGGCACACACCCCCTGTTCTCCCTGAAGGTCAATCTTGCAGAATAAAGCTGATCTCTTTTCCGATAGGCTGATGCTGCAACTAAATGTCTTGTTTATGTGCATCAGGCAAGTGAACCCCAATTTTGTGTGGTAACAAATTGGTGACCATGAAGTGACAAGGTCCTGTGACTGCCTGCCCAAGGCTCTGGAACCCCTAGTGGGGGCTGGGGTCTTTTCACCAACCCTAAGTGGTTGCATAGACAATTTTGTCTAGAGGCTCGACTGATTGGATTCCTGTTTCTGTACTGCAGAGCTCCAGGCCCCAAGGCACTTTGTTTTTCCTTTGGGAGAAGAAACAGCTTCTGGATCAAGATGTCTCTCAGCTCTGGGTGAGTAACTTTAAGAAAGCAACTGTCCCTTACCTCACTTCTCTGGTTTGATTTCTTGGAAATATAGGTTACTTTGTATTCTGAGGAATTTTGGCAGGCTGAGACCTGAACCTGGGGACTGAACCACACAAGGTAATTAGAGGCAGGATAAAAGTTGCTTCTAGATCTAGGGAAGTCTTGGCTCTGGTTCATAGTTGCTCCTGGCAATCTGGTTTTGGGTAGCTCCTGGCACTGGTTCTGAGCTACTTCTGGAAAACTAGCTAGTATTTTGGTCTGTGTTATATGTAGAATTGTATTGTGTGTTAATATTTGTCTGAATTGAGTCAGCTTTTTTGGGGACTGAGTCTCTCTGTAACCATGACAAACTCTAGAAATTACCTTGTTTGTTGTGGCCACCTTGGGAAAAGCCCCCTAAAATGGAAATAACATAATCAGCCGTCAAGATAACCCAGGATAACTTAAAATTACAGTGGCTACTTTGGGGTCCTTTTGAGCTTTTGAACCGAGAAAGAAAGAAATCTTTAGAGTCAAGAGTCAAGAGCTCCACCTTTTGACCTAAAGGTTCCAGAAGCTATAAATGTTTACAAAGAACTGCAGAATCTTACCAAATTTGTTTTGCGTCCTGCAAGATTGGTTTGATAATAGTCAGGTTTGGGGGTGGGGGGGTCCCAAACCTATGGTTGGATGAAAATTCGGTTGCACTCCATTTTGGTCAGAGATGGTCAGGCAGAAATGTGGGATGCACTCCTTTTTGTGGCTAAGGGTCCTACCAAACTGCCATCAGCCTCAGGGGAATTACATTGGCCGTTAGAAGGAAGCCTTGGCTTGGACTTCTTGTGAGGGTCTTGGTTTCAGGGACACCCAAAATTTTTGTGATCTGGTTCTAGCTGCAGCATAAATATACTTTTGGCCAGCAGTGCCTAAATTCTGAAACAATGGGAAATGCTAATTTGATCTCCACCTCTAGCCCCTTAGGCTGCATTCTCCCGAATTGGGTGACTTTTAGCTATGAGTATGTAGTATGAGCTACTGAGTACTGATTGGTTTATTGATCCTTCTCCTCCCAGAGATGGTCACTATTTTTCCTTGTCTCTCTCTTTGTGTCATTTGTCATAAAAAGGAAAAAACTATAGGGCAAGACACAGGCATCTCCATAGCCTGTTGTCTGGGTGGGCCTGCAGTAAACTTTGCTAAAGGGCCCAGTATGCATATGAGGTGGAAACTGTAGCTAAGGGGCATCTTGGAAGCCAAAACTGGCCACAAAATTTGTGGGCACAGGTTGAGCAGTTAAGAGCCATTAGGGCACTCGCCACCTCAAGATGACTCTTGTGATAGGATAAGTTGGTCACAGAATGGGGAAGATGATGACAGGTCCCCCACCAACCTTAAGAAAATGTCTGTGCAGTGTGGTACTCTGTAAAACACACACAAATCCCCAACCCCACGGCACCTCTCTCCTAGGTATTAGTCTGGCTCCAAGAAACCCAAAGCATAGTTAAAGCTGTTAATGTGCATATAAGATGAGGTTTTTTTTCCTTTTGTCTTGTTCTATGTCTTAAGAAGTGGCTTTGTGACCTCTTTGGCCTCCACCATCTGGAGGATGCATGTACCAGTGTGCATCTTGGCAGCCAGTCAAATAGACTGAGGTTCTGAGATCTACTGTCTTTGTTGGGCTGTATCAGCTCTCAGGGGAGTTTGCCATGAGGGGTCCCAGTCAATCAGGGACCTTTGTCTTCTCAACCTTCATTGCTTGTTGGAGCACTACTGCTTGTGCAGTGGAAGCCTTTGCTTTCTTGGATTATTTTGGGGAGTGAACTTTCTGGATCTTGTAAGGGCTGCTTCTTTTGCATTCTTTTTTGGGGACACCTCCTGCATCCACAGTTAAGCCATAAATGCTTATTGGTTTGAGTTGCTATTAAGATCCTACTTGCCAGGGCTGCCTGGTGGCATAGTGGTTAAGTCTGCGTGCTCTATTTCAGTGACCCAAGGTTTGCAGGTTCCAATCCTGGGCACAGAAATACATACCACTTATCATGCCATTCTGTGGAGGCATCCCACATACAAAATGGAGGAAGATTGGCAATATTCCTCAAGCAAAAAGAGGAAGATTGTCAACAGATGTTAGCTCAGGGCCAATCTTCCTCGCCAAAAATCAAAACAAACAAAACAAGATCGTACTCACCAATGGTCAGAGCGTGGGTCCTTAAATTGGAAAAACTTTTAAATTGAAAAAATGTAACTGAAAGTATGGGTCAACTTCTTTCCAGTTCTTTGGGGAAGTGGAAACCATCACCTCTGTCTTGCAAATCCCTGCAGAGCCAGAGACATGGCTCTAGAAGTCAGTTCAAAGTTCACTTGTCCTTTTACAATCCCAAAGCCTCCCCTCTTCCTCTCAAAATTCTCATAGATATTGGCACATTAGAAACTGACAAGACAAATATGCCCCAGAAACTCCATCTTAGAGAAAACTTGAATAGTTTCCCTGTGCCTTTGTGATGTAGTTGGACAGGTAGATCAACATATAATGTCATTTGAGTTACAACCCAATTTCTGAGAAATCAAGAGCAACTGTCCTTAAAAAAAAAAACCTTGCAAGACTGGAAATGCAGCTCTAGAGGCAGTTCAGATTCCACCTATTTCCCTTATCTCTAAAAGCTTGCAAACCCTCTGGGGACTATCTAGCCCATCACTGAATCTTAGGACTGAAGAAAAAAAGAGGAAAAAGGAAAGAAAAATGGCCATAGCATTTTGAGAATCTTCTCCACAAATATTAGTAAAAAGGCTTAAAACAAAATTAGGATTCACAACCGTGGAGCCTTGTATTCATGGCAGTAATTTTAAAACAATAGCTGTGGAGTCTCTGTGTATGTGCGTGTATACATATAGATCTACGAATGTGTGTGTATGATATCTTACTTCTAGATGGTATAATTTCTAAAGAGCTCTATTCAATTGGCTTAAAGTAAGTGCTTATATAAATTATTTCTAAGTGTAACAGCAACTAACCCAAACGTCTTTCAAGTTAACATGATATAAATTAATCTTTGATAAATCAAAACTTATTTAACATTGTTGGTTTGATTAAAATAGACATGTCCTCAGAGTTACCAGCATTGGATATGATGCAGACATGCAGCCTGGGTTTACTAGTCAAACAAGCTCATGTTATCCCTGTTACAAATTTGTCAGCAAAATAATAGCTTAGAATGATAACAGATTTTGTCTGATGTGTCAAAGTTTTTATAGGCAATCTAAATAATTATTGGAAATGGGTAAACTAAATAAATGTAAAAAAGATAAAAGTTTTCAAGAATGATTATGTGTAACAACGTATGCACTTAAAACAACTTAAGATGATGACTAACTGCTTTAGTGTCACATAAAGCTTTGTGAGTAATCTAAAAATGATTGCTACAAACAAATGGTCTGGATGTAAGTGAGATACTAATTTATAGATAAACTTTCAGCAATAATTATAGTTTATGACTTGAGTACTTAAAATAGCTTCCAAAATCTCTTTGGTAACTTCAAACTTTCAAGTTTTTCTAGGTTAAATTAAATGATAAAAATTCAGCGACTATCTAGATCGTTTCCAAATAAGATAAAATATTAGATGTTAATTATTAAATATAGGTTTACCTACTTTGGCTTCTTATTACAGGGAAACTAAAATATGTTTGGGTCTATTAGTAAACATGTCTTGTATCTTATTAAAAGATTGTATGATGAAGTAACATGTTTCTAGAAATTATGGAAAGTGTTTATAAACTTGCCAAGCCACAGAATGCTAATGTAAAAGACAGTTTATGATTGCTTACTTCTTAGTTTTCAATAAGGAAAATATCTTTGTATTCAAGAAAAGTAAGATATATGTTTTCAGTACAGAAGGTAAAAAGAATGGAAATACTTTTGTTTGTTTTGTTAAGAAAGATACATTGGTCCTAAAGTACTAAGAGAGAAGAAAGAAGGCATGGGAAAAATTCTGAATGTAGAAAAAAGAAAGTTATAGAAGGTTTGCAGAGGAGGAATCCCAAGGAAAGAGTTGTGCATGGTCAAGTTGGTTAAGACGGAAATGAGTTTAATTAAGTAAATAAGATTAAATATCAAAAGTAAGCTGGTGCAAAACTAGAATTTGGCTTTCTCTCTTAAAAAGATAATTTTCTTGAACTTTTAGTCTGCTCTTGATAAACAGATTATGAAAGGGTTTTTTTTCTTTGAGGAGCCTACTAGAAAGGTAGGGATTTTATGTTTTATCAAAATGAATTTCCTGTGTTCTCTTTATCAGGTCTTTAATCACAGGTACTCAGGTTTTTCTTACAGCTACTTAATTTTCTACATTGGCCTGAAAATCTTTAATTGTCACCATGGTTAACTGGATAACTAAGAATTGTTTCATAGGGACCTATGATAGTATGTGGGTAAAAGTTATTGATATAAGTGTTTTAAAAAATTATATAACATTCCTAAAATTCTGATCTGTCCTGGTTTTCAGCCATAATTCTAGTTATTATCTTGAAGTGTTGTATGTCACAGAAATAGCCAAGTTTCTTTGTCAATTGCACTTTTGAATCTATTATCATTTGCAGATAGTTGCTGTTTTACTCTGATACTTTTGTAAATATGATTCCTCTTCAGAGAGATTCATGGAAAGGACTCTGACACTTACTCTAGAATACAAGTTTCTGATAAACTTTCAGATCATAAAACTAAACTGGGTAAGAAATTACAGAACTCTAATGGAGAAATTGATGACTTCATGAAACTGCTAACAGGAGATTAAGATCAAGAATCAATTACATAGGACTGAATGAACTGATGAGGATGATTATAATTTTTATGAGTTTTCATTTGAGATATTGCTGATTTTTTGATGTTTTGTTTTTTCCAGATTTAAGGAAACCTTTTTCTCTTTTTCTTAAGCTAACTATGACTTCTAGCAATTTGGTAAATTATACCTTTGTAAACAGAACTGAACAATTTATCTTTTTATCCCCACCTGATTCCTCCAAAATTTGGAAACTCTTGGTGAATGAGTATTGTTTTCATGACAATACAGTTATTTGCATAAGTTCAATAAGAATCTGTTCTCCTTATAACAGGACACAATTGGAAACATTGGTTATATTACCAAAGCTTTGACTGGAATGTCAAATTTGAGGGAAACATGCAGACTTAGATAAGATAGCTTTTGAGGAACAAAAGTAGACTTTATTGAATAAAGCCCCCTGGAAATATTGGCCTAGTACCTTGCTTACAGAATTCTCAGCAACCTTACCAGCTGAGTAGAGAATGTCACTTCCCTGGTACATATAAGGAACCTCAAGATATTTTGGGGAACCTTAAGAGAAGAGAGAAATCCACCCAAATCTATAGATATTGCACCCAGGCTCTGACAACAAGTCATTGGTCTGGTTTTCCTGGCCTGAAGAGGTCTTTAAAGTTCAATCTGAGATAACTTGTAAAAAGTTCTAGCAAAGCAGAGGTGAAAAAGCCTATATAATCAATTGCTATTCTTGCTGTATTTATGTAAATGATTGGGCCAAGTTTATTGAAATTAATGTTGCAGAACAATGAGTCTTAATTTGGCTATATTTGGTAAAAATGAGGGTGATTTTAGAGAGAAAAATTATGTTTGAATAAAAATATAGTACACTTAGATTCTAGTTCTATTAATTGTCTCTGAGGTTTCATTTTTCTATCCATAAACTGGACCAGATCCTGAATTCTTCCAGTCTCCTGAAATATCTGGCCACAAATATCCAAACTAATGTTTTCAATTTTTCCATCATTTTCTTTTGGAATCATTGAGAACTGAATGATGCCCTGAAGCCCTGCAAACTGAAGCTGGACGATTTGATATAAACTTAAGAGAGACTCATGTCTGTTGCTGTGTAAGCCACTCAGAAAGATACCTGAACACCCGATGACATCATCAGAGACATTTCAAACTGCAAAAGATACCTCAAAACTGCAAAAAAAACCTCTGACATCTAGAAATCCTTGGACTGGCTGCCCCCTGGGCTCAGAGACTGGTCTATAATTTGGTCCAACCATTAACCTTGTTGTTATTTTTGTATCTCTAGAAATGCTTTTTATGAAATATCTGGTTACTTGCTTACACAATATAGGCCTAACTTTGAGAGCCCACCTGCATCACAGCCCTACTAAGAGACTGATTTAATGAGATGGAAAAATATACGCCCCTTATAGCAGGAAGAAACTAGAGATATCATCACCTTATATCCTTCAAGATTGAAGAATGAACAACAAAAAGGGGGGATTTGTAACCACAGGACCTCCAGGACCAGTTCAACTGACCCCATCCCTCACCCAGTCAACAGAGTGATTACGGATCGCCTTTCAGAAAATATGCAAAGTCACGTAGCCAGAGCATGTGCAAAAGAAGATATCTTGACCTGAAATGACCACAGAACCAAAGATCCTCCTTTCCATTGAACCCAAGGACTGAGACATGACCAGAACTTGAGAGTTGGACTCTTATCAGAAGCAAGTGGTGCCTCATTCAGGAAGATCCAGTGTTAACATTCCTTCCCCACATCATCATAAAAGTTTAGGACCCTATCACAGAAGTTTAGAACCACATGATAAATGTTTAGAACCCTGTCATAAATGTTTAAAGCCTTACCATAAATGTTTGAAGCCCACCAATCAAAATTTGTCCCATCAGCATTTCTGCATGCCAGCCTGTTCTCCTTAACCTCTTAAATTTTCCCCAAAATCCTGAATGGGGGAGACAGATCTGAGGGCACATGCCCCCTGTTCTCCCTGCAGTTTGATCTCACAGAACAAGGCTGATCTCTTTTCCCAAAGTATGGTGCTATAATCAATTGGCTTGTTTAAGCACATTGGGCAAGTGAATCCAATTTTGTGTGGTAACATCCTCACTCAATGATTTCATGCCACGGCCTCTCCTTGCTTCATAAATCCCATATACATTTCTATCTTTCACTTCCTTTAACAGGCTCTTCCAGACAAGTCATTATACCGACTCTCCCTAAGGTTTTCCCTTGGGTCTTTAGTACATTTGGAAGAGTTCATCCCTCCAGATTTATATTTCTCTCCAGTTGTATAACTGAGTGTAATCCAAATAGGGTAATTAAGAAGATTGAGTTAATATTTTAAAGAACTTAGAATAGGGGCTAGTCCATAATAAGCATGCAATAAAATTCAGTTATTTTTTAATATCACAATTATTATTATCCAGATTAAGATCAGAATCTTTTGGAATATTCTAATTCCTTTTCTCTTAATTCTACATTTCTCAAAGCAATCTTTTCATTGCCCAAGTGGATTTATCAACTAGGTAGAGTGCTCAGGCAAGGCCTGCTATCCACTATCCTGCCAGAGAGGGTTAGTGTTCTAGCAACTGGGGTTCTTGTTGCCAGTCTCTGTGAGCTGGTTGGTGTGACTTTTTACTTCTTTCCTCAGAGCTGATCACATGTGGATTAAATGAAAAAAATCAGATGACTGGTCTTGCAAAGCTGAAGGCAGGCCATTGACCCAAGAGGTACTCTTCTTTGAGTGTCTGGCAAAAGAAGCCATTGTCTTGTCTCTGTGTGATTCAATACTGGCCTTCATTCTTCCTCTTCTACTTTACTTATCTATCTAAAGTAATGAGGGTATAAATGGAGCCTAAGATGAGGGCTAAAAATGTGTTCCTAGATATAGAAAAACAATATTTATATATAAAAAAGAAAGAGTGTGTATGAGTGTTTACACACCTATATACACTTCAGTCTTTAGAACAAAGACCTTTCTCATTTGATTGATAAGTATCCATTCGGATTAGCACATCTGAAGTTTACTGGGAAAATTAAACTTCTATTGCAAAAGTAATACTTTGGATTGATGACATCTTTGTAGACCATAAGGACAATACACAAATGAAAAGAAAAAAGGAAGTAAAAGTATAGAGAAATGTTTAGAAAATGGAAATTTGTGTCTTCCCTATTTAATAGCCATGCTTAGAAAGAATGTCATCAGAGAACCTTGGGTCCAAGGTTCATAGATGCCCAGCTCAGCCAGGCCAGCAGCACCCTCGTTTTCCCCATGGCCCTCCTGCTCTCTCTACTGACAGCCCTGGTGGTGTTCAGCTATGGCCCTGGTGGATCTCTGGGCTGTGACCTGCCTCGAACCATGTCCTGGTTAGCAGGAAGAACTTTGTGCTTCTGGGCCAAATGAGGAGAATCTCCTCCATCTTCTGTCTGAAGGACAGAAAAGACTTCGGATTCTCCCAGGAGACGGTGGATGGCAGCCAGTTCCAGAAGGCCCAGGCCGTCTCTGTCCTCCACGAGACGCTCCAGCAGATCTTCAACCTCTTCCACACAGAGCGCTCCTCTGCTGCCTGGAACATGACCCTCCTGGACAACCTCTGCACCGGACTCCATCAGCAGCTGGAAGACCTGGACACCTGTTTGGTGCAGGAGACGGGAGAGGAAGAATCTGCCCTGGGAAGTGAGGGCCCCACACTGGCCGTGAAGAGGTACTTCCGGGGAATCCATCTCTACCTGAAAGAGAAGAAATACAGTGACTGTGCCCGGGAGATTGTCAGAGTGGAAATCATGAGATCCTTCACTTCATCAACAAACTTGCAAGAAAGATTAAGAATGAATGATGGAGACCTGGGGTCACCTTGAAATGATTCTCTTTGACTAATGTGCCATGTCAGCCATGTACATGTCTTTGGTCATTTCAAAAGTCTCTTATTTCTGTTAGAAAGAAAATTTATTTAATTAAGTCAGCTAATATTCTGTCACTTGTTTAAGAAAGAATATGTTAAAAATATTCAGGTCCTGGGGCATCACTCCATATGAGATGACTGCCCTGCTTTATACATTTATTGTTTGTATTTATTTATTCTTGGATCTTATCATATTTATATATTTGACTTTAGATTGCACTAAAATTTAGAAAACATGTTCATCTTTCCATTTTACCAAATTTGCATTTTGTTTTATTATTTAAATTCTTATCAAAGAAAACTTCTTGAGTTTTTTTTTTTATTCTGAAAATGTAAATCCTTATTTTTTCTATGTAAATCTATCTCAGAATAGTATTTGTCTATTAAGTCCTAAGGAACAGTCTTAGCACTTGTCAGAAAATGCCTGTCAAAAGCTGGAATTCCATGGAATTGAGAGGAGTCCTGGAAAACATGAAAACCGTCAATCCTTATGTCAGAGGTGATTTATGTTCAGTCAGCAAACAGCAGCGGTGGTAAATATCTGAGAGAGGGAATCACCTCCTAGAGTGAAGTGGGAAAGACACGCCGTATTTGTTGGCTGATCCTGGCTCCCGTCCACTTCCTCCCGCCCTCCCCGGGCCCTGCTTTCCCGAATCCCCTCACTCCCTTATCCAGTCTCTTCACCCCTCCAACTACTGCCCATCCACAGGGTGCTCTGGTTCTGTTGGGCTTTCGAGCTTCAAGGTTTCTATCAAGAGTGGAAAGCTGCAAGGAGAGAGCAAAAGTTAAATGGGAGTTTGAGGATTTTGAGAACTTCTGTAAGCAGGATTTTGTGAGTGTGAGTCCTGATGAATATTTGTGGTCCCTGAGGGAATCCCCCTGTTTCAATGATGAAATAGGCGCTGAAAGGAAAAGGAATCAGCTGAACCCAGTAGACCCTGAGGGATCATGATACCCTCCTATAGGACGTGTGCCCGCTGCTGGCCATGAGTGACAGGGCCTCCATCAAATGTGGGAGGCAGACTTATCTTCCATGCACAAATCCTGCTGCTTCCTGGGGATTCACCTCCAAAAGGAACAGCAGGCCTTTTCTGGCAAGAATTGATCTAATACTGGAATAGACAGTTTCTTAGCTTATATCGTTACGAAAAGAACAAGTCTACAGCTTCAGGCAGGGCAAGGCCTCTTTGGGCAATGGGCAGCTGTGGAGAGAAAGGGATTAAAATGTGTTTCCTGTCTCCAGCCTGCTACTAACCACCTCCTGACTCACCATCCCTTATGCGCACGTGTGCTGGAGCTGGACAAACTGGGTGTGGAACTGCAGTGGCGTTTTAATTAACTGGAAATTTCATAGTCGATAGTGTTAAATGTCATTGTAAAGGGTAAATTTCCAGTTTCATAAATTCATCCCAAATACCTAATCCTGTTTGATGGTAAACTGGAAAATATCCTCATCATCATATTGAATGATGATATTGACAACCTTCCAGGTAGAGAAGCTCAGACATATTTTACGAACTGTCAGAGAATTCTAACATTGCCAACCGAATACCAGAGGCCTTTTCATTCAAGTCTGTAACCATTGGTAGAATTTTGGAGGTGTTGCTATAACCTGCATAGTATTGTACTGGAGGTGGTTAACTAGGAACTGTGTGTTGGCGAGAATTGCTCAGGTAGCAGGGAGGGGGTCATTTGGGAGGGTTTCTTGAATCTTTGCCTCAGGTGACTCAGCCAACGCTTTAGTTTACTTCTCTATAAAGGGTGGGTGGGGAGGATCTTAGTAATATTTTAATTTTAATAGATTTTTGTCCTTCATATTTCTTTCCTCTACTACTTTTCTGTGGAACGGTTTACAAGCAGAGAAAAGGCCCGGCAACTCTGGACTTCCTCTCTGTCTCCTTCTTTGATTGTGTAACACCTTTTAAATATTGTAATCCTTTCTATACGGGGTGCTGTAGAATATATATATATGTGTGTATCATATATCTATATATGTACATATATATACATACATATAGATAATTTTATTTACTTTTGTTCATTTTGTCATATTGTTATGTTTAGTGTGAAAAATTCTCCTAGCCAGCCCTGTACTGTCACTTTGCCCGGAAAATCTCTGTAGCCGTATCGTGTTTGTGTCCAGGAGTTATTAATATATTTGTGATAATATATTTAGGAGTTTAAGTCTATTGGAAAGTACTGGAGACCCGAGAGGCGGGGCTGGCAGCGGCACAGCTGGGGGTGAGTGAGAGCTGAGCCTCTGCAGCGCTGAGCTGCCGCCCACCCCACAGAGGTCCTCCCTGCTTCTGGACTTCAGCTGCCCAGGACACACGTGGCTGGGAAGAGGACCAGGGGAGACCCAGGTCACCACTATGGTGGCCGTGAACGTCTGCAGGGAATCACTGTGCAGGGTCAGCTGGAGGAAGCTGAGTGTGAACATAGGCACGCCTTGACCCTCCCCACCCCCCCAGCCAACTTCCTGTGCTGTCACGGGCAAGACTCCTGGAATGACCAGCCAGGCAGAGAAACAGTAACCAGAGGGAGCCGCAGCACCAACATGGCCACGTCTACACCCCACAAACTGGTAAAGAATCCAGGAGCTCACTGCACCAATATTTAGGAGCTTTGAAGTTCTGATTCCACTAGGAGGAGTCTGCATCAGTCACATGAGCTATTTGCTCAATAAAACAAAAGCGAGCATCAGGAACTGTGAAGTTGTAAGAGCCAGAAGCAGCTGGAGAAGTTGGAATGTAAGAAACTCGGTACATTCTGGTATACAGGGCACTTGAGTGCACAGACTAATAAAAGATGTCAAGCAGGGCCGGCCCAGTGGCGTAGCAGTTAAGTGCGCGCGTTCTGCTTCAGCGGCCCAGGGTTCGCAGGTTCAGATCCCAAGAGCCCACTGATGCACCACTTGTCAAGGCATGCTGTGGCAGTGTCCCATATAAAGTAGAGGAAGATGGGCACGAATGTTAGCCCAGGGCCAATCTTCCTCAGCAAAAAGAGAAAGATTGGCATCGGATGTTAGCTCAGGGCTAATCTTCCTCACACACACACAAAAAAAAGATGTCAAGTGTGTTACATTCAAGTTACAAATGTGTTTTTTGGCCAAGGTGGAGGTCTGCTGGTCTAAACTGTAAAGATCATGGTGGCCTCCTACGTTTATGGTTTCTCGGTCTCCAGCTCCATTTTAGGGCTAGTTGCAAGATGGCTGGTTGTTGACCATGCAAAGTTGACACATAGAATTAACCATCACAAAGGCTGCCCTAGAGAAAGGATGTTCAGATTCTCAGCAGCATCTCTGGTTCTCATGGACGGTGATATTTCTAGAATGTAGTTAAGAGCTCAGGCTGTGGAGTCAGAGGCCTGGATTCCACAATGTTGCCATGACCTCGGGAAAGTTATTAATCTCCCTGTGGCTCTGTTTTCTTCTTCACAGAATGGGGAGAATGAAAGGACCCACATCTGCCCATTTTGTTAGCTGACATGTACTCAAGTGATTGACACATGCAGGTGCTTGAGAAACACCTGTTTCATAAATGCACGTTCACTCTTGGGAGTGTTCGGAGGAATGAATCCAAAATATTAACATGCTTAGAACAGCACCTAGTCCACGGCAGGTGCTCAATAATGTCATCCTTGTTTTTAATATTGCCATAGAATTTTCCAGCTATGTTATCTTCAGCATTAATGATATTGAGATGGTCCAAGTTTCTGAATGGATTCACTCATTGTGTGAAGTGCCCACTGCAAAGCACTAATATCCGTTATTCTGCTAGATAGAATTAGTGAATTAGTAAGTTGGTCTTCTTATTTAAAGTGAGTTTCTTGTCAGTTGGTTGGTATGATTCCTCCTCCTTGTCCCAAAACTGATTACATCTGGATTAAAAAAAAAAAAAGAAAGAAAGAATAATCACGTGGCCTGCTTTGCAAAGCTGAAGGCTGGCCATTGGGCAAGAATTACTTTCCTTTAAGCTCCTGCCAGAAGCCATCAGCTTGCTGCTCTTTCTGTACTTCTCCTGTGCCCTTCATCCTCCCTCTTTCCTATAAGCCTTAGACTCCAGTTTTGTTGCACTGAATTTAGCTAAATTATAATTTGTCACTTTGTTACTTGAGGGAGGGTCAGCTTTTTGTTCAATTCAGGCCTTCAACTGACCGGATGAGGGCCTCTCACCTTGGGGATGCAATCTGCTTAACTCAGCCTATCTACTCAAATGTTAACCTCCTCCAAAATACTCTCACAGACATATCTAGAATGTTTGACCAAATATTTGGGTACTCCATGGTCCAGTCAAGTTAACACATAAAATTAATCATCACTAGGGACAGAAGGTGAAATACTGTAAAGCCCAGCGGATTGGTGAACCCTGTATCTCCATAACCCCAGGTTATCTGTATGAATTGGGTTATATCATTTCAACCTGACACAGAGCCGTGGGTGAACATTCTCTGGACACCACCTGAGTGATTAAGGGTTTAAAGAACACAGTTTTGTTTTGGTCAAAAAGATCATTCCCTTTTACAATGAGGGAATAGCTCAAGGTATACATATATACAATTTTTTGACAATTAAGTTCACCCAAGATATTCATATTATGTGAAACGGTGTAAAACTGAGTGGATACCATGATTCTCTCCCCCAAGGTTGCTGTCTGCTGTCAGGATAAGTGCCCACAAGACACCCGTATTGGAGCCCTGTCCCCCTGTGCCTCATTCTTCCCCCAATTCTCTTCTCATGCTTCTAGAACCTAGGTCCTAAATACATCTGTCACCAACACAAGGGCAGTTCAGACCCCAGGCTCCCCTAATGAGACTGAGAGTTTGACTAGCATCTAAATATGAAGTCCAGAAACACGGACAACTTGGATTCATACGAGTTTAGCACCACCTGCGTACAGAGCACTGAGACAGGCCTGCTGGAGAGAACAGACTGCTGTGCAGGGCACAAAGACCATGTCTGCAGGGATGTTTTAAGGCCTGGAAAATCCCTTTTTGGGTAAGTGCCCTCCTTACAGCCATTGTTTATACATCATGCAGCATCTTGTTCTTGATGCAGAGCTGGCATCTCTGCATTGAGGAACCTTCTATGGTCTTTGTGTGCTTGGTGGAGCCATGGGATATCCCTTCAAGGACATACACACTCAGGCAACAGAAGTAGGTCCTGCAATTTGTGACAAGAGTCCACATGGCCAGGTGTTCTAAATCATTCTCTGGATTCCTCTGCATCCTCGGGGTCTGGGTCAACAGTTAAAGGGCTGAGTGGAGTGACTGCTAAAAAAGAAGAGCCATGTGGGGAGTGGGCACCAGGGGTGGAGGGATGCATTTATACGGTGACTGAAAAACAATAACGTACAACAAAAATTTCACAATAGAACAAAAAGAAACAAAGAAGAGCCATGAAATGTAGTCACCAAAAAGGAGGAGAGTCACCATGAAATTCAGTAGAGAAAAGAGCCACTGGGGCCACCCGTTGTACCAATTCCATCTGGAGGAGAGAAGAGGTCAGGGTCAACATCATCCTGGCTCCACTCCAGCTTCTTGGCCCCTCCTCAGCTTCCACGTCCAGGGCCTCCAGACGCAACCTTCATCTCCTCCTGAGTGGTTCACACTTACACAGCAGTTGAAGTCTGGGAAGAGTGATGTCTGCTTTTCCTCACAAAATTAAAAAATAAGCTGCACATTCATCTTTTCACCTGAATCTCTCAACTTGAAGTTACCGGAGGACAAGTAACCGAACAGGTGGACAATCCAGGACTAGAGAACTCAGAGGAGGTGACGCTTGGGACAGTGATCTTTCTCATGCTCCCATGGCCAAAGACCACTCATCCAAGGAGAGGTGGTGGCTTAAAGTGCTGAGCGACTGGCCCTGGGTCACACAACAAGTCGTATCTGGCTCCCGTAATCTGTACTTTTCTCCGGGAACACACATGGGCTGAGGCAATCAGACAAGATGTGCACACACAGAGGGGCTACTAAGAGATCTGTCCCAAATTAGGTGGGGCGCCCCACAGCAAGGACCCCTCACACTATCTCTGCTTCTAGCTGTTTCCCTTTCTCTTTCCGTAACCCTTGCACACAGTGACTATTTGGCAATTTCTCGGTTGTTTTCAAGTTCAAACAATGTGTTGGTGAGAGTGTCTTATACCTGAGGGACAGTCTTTCTCTAAAGAAGGAACTAGGAAGTAAAATTTATTGGTCAAAACACATACACATTGCAAATCTGTACTGCCATCTGTCCACAAAAAATGTGGCTACATTAATCTCCATTTAAGAGTGTATAAGTTCATATATGTTCCCACACATTGACCAACATAGGATCTT
>JAQQSS010000781.1:0-19699 GCA_028646465.1 Rhinoceros unicornis
GGTTCGCCGGTTCGGATCCCGGGTGCGCACCGACGCACTGCTTGTCAAGCCATGCTGTGGCGGCGTCCCATATAAAGTAGAGGAAGATGGGCACGGATGATAGCCCAGGGCCAGTCTTCCTCAGCAAAAAAAAAAGGGGAGGATTGGCAGATGTTAGCTCAGGGCTGGTCCTCCTCACAAAAAAAAAAAAAAAAAAAAAAAAAAAGTAGTAGTTCTATAGACATATCATTGATGAATTCATTACATATTATTTATTGACACCCTACTGCACATTTCACCTTTCTAGCTACAGTGATAAACAAGACATTGTAGAGCTTACATTCTAGCAGCGAAACTGTTATTAATAGTACGAATGTAGAGTTCATTATTTAATTACAATTGTCATAAATCCTGTGCAGAAAAGTTTGCATCAGATTTAAGAAGACTTCCACATGCAAGGAGGTTGGCCTTAATGTTAAATAACTCTCTTCATGGTGAATGCCAAAATTATTTCCTGCAAGACATGACTTTTCTTTTCCAGAGCTTCTTCATAGCATTTGTCATTTCTGAATTTCTCAGAGTATAGATTAATGGGTTCAGCATGGGAGTTATGACTGTATAAAACACACTCAATGATTTGTCAGTGGAGAAGGTCTTTGCAGGTCTTGCATACATGAAAACACAAGGAACAAAGAAGAAGACCACCACAGTGATGTGGGAACCACAGGTCTGGAGGGCTTTCCACCTCCCTTCATGACTAAGGTTCTCTAGAGAATGCAAGATGACACCATAAGAGATGAGTAACAGCAGAAACACAACAGTGCAGCTCAGTCCTCCATTGACCACCACTAAGAGGCCAGTGACATAGGTGTCAGTACAGACAAGTTTCAATAAAGGATACATGTCACACATAAAGTGATCAATGACATTGGGGCCACAGAATGGTAGCCCATAAATAGTGCTAAGTTGAATTACTGAGTGCAGAAAACCTACAACCCAACACACTACTAGCAGCAAAATACACACCCATTGCCTCATGATAACCAAATAATGCAGGGGTTTACAGATGGCCACATAGCGGTCATAGGCCATCACCAACAGAAGAACGACTTCTGATCCACCAAACAAGTGCTCTGTAAAGAGCTGTGTCATACAAGATTGGAAGGATATGGTATTTTCCCCAAAAAACAAGTTTGAAATCAATTTGGGAGAAATGGAAGAGGAATAGAGAACATCTATGAATGAGAGGCTACCAAGAAAAAAGTACATCGGAGAGTTCAAGGTCTTACTGACAGTCACAGTGACAACAATGAGCATGTTGCCCACCATGGCCAAAATATAAAAGATCAAAACCATAACACAAAGGATTTTCTGATCCTTTGGAATCTGTGTGAGGCCCAAGAGGACGAAGTAAGTCACATTGTTTCTTGTTTCCATAGTCTTTAGGTGCTGACTTCATATATTAGAAACAGTTTACCTATAAAACAAGGGGGAAAAATTTAAATGTATTATGTTTAATCTTTTAATTCATTCAAACAAAATATGTTTATGGAGTATCTATTTCGGTGTCAAATGTGTCACAGACATTGTGATTACCAAGTTGAATAAGACAGTTCACCACCTTCAATGATATGATACATAAGGAGGGTCAGTCAACTCCAGACTAAAGTAATAAGTGCCATTAAAAAATATTCATACAATGCTAAGGGTCACAGTATAGGAATATATCAGTCAAACTGCAATCAGAGAAAGCTTCCCAGAAGAAGCAATGTTTTAAGTGAGTTTTAAAGGGAAAGATAAAGAACAAGAGAAGATGGGAAGGAAATTTCATGAAAAGGTGCACCATTCATAAAGTCACAAAAATGTAATACTTGAAACCCATTGAAGGTAATTTACATATTCAAAGTGAGTAGATCAAATTAGGAATGGAAGGTCATTGCCCTGGATTGTCTCAGTTTTCACTGAGAACTCTTTCTTAGCATCTTTAGATGGATATTCAACTTTTTTGGGACCAATAAATTCTGAAGCACTTGGATTTATGTCTCCCTTGTCTCTATCTCTCCCGTATCCTATCTCTCTCATAAATTTCAAACATGTATATGCAATATCACCAGTTTTGCACATCTCCAATTGGATGTCAATTTACTATTAAAAATCTAAATTTTTAATTTTCCACAATAAACATGGGTGTTCCTCCACTCATTAAATGGTACCACCTTTCATGTAATTGTTCAGACAATAAATCTCACAATGTCCTTTTCTCCTTTATTTCTCTCATATTACTTAGTGATAACTTTAACAAGTCCTGTGGACTCTACTTTCTAATATATCACCAATTTGAAATTTTCCAACCCTTATTTTCTTCCTGGCCCACTGCAATAGCCTCTGCCAAGTCTCTCCGCTTTCATTCTGGCCTCCAATAATTTCTTCCCCTGAAGCAGCCCAAATGGTCCTTGTTAAATCTCACGGTGATTATATCACTTGACTGGACAAACCTCTTACAGTGGATTTCCATCATGAACTCAAAATTTAATTTATCACATTTAATATTTACAGTAACAAGAACTGTAATCCCCATTTCATTGTTGAAGAAACTGAAGCTCAGAATATCTAATTATTTTCCACAAGGTCACACGTTTTAAATGATAAAACTAGGCTAGGAATCTGTTTGATTTATTTCAAAGTGATTTGATTTCTTTCAAAATGAAGAAATTCACACAATTGTGAAGCTTCATTCCCACTATTTACTGTTAGTCTTACCTTGTGGAGACATGTTCAAAATCTGAAGGAAGACTTTTTACCTCCTTCAGCAGACTTGGAATTCTTCATTCATCCAGTATGACAACAGAGGATAAAAAGCTGCATTATTATTTGAGGGTATATTTTATTCCATTTGGCTGTCTCTCCATTTTTTCCATGGAGACTTCCGATTATTTACAAGATTTTTTTTTTTTATTGCACTGAAGATTATCTAATAGGATTTCCATGGTGCACACAGAAAAATAAAAATTTCTCGTTAGGATAATTTATCAAAAAAACAAGCAAATACTAATTTTATATAAGAAGATAGTAACTAGCCATTTCCCAGGAAATTTTTCTGGAGCAACCTCTTTCCTACTAACTTCAAAATAGAAAAATACCATTCAATTATTCCTTTGCATTCTATCGTGTTGGCATGGTCAGTGTACTTGAATTGAGATTTTGAGAGACATTCTTGTGCTTTTTTTTTCGGCATGCCTTAAGCCTAACAAAAGTCCTCCTGAAAATCTTATATCAGTTCTTAAAAGGATAGCATTCTTCCCAATAGGGGCAAAGATCATTGGATATTTTATCCCTTCTGACCACATTTATCATTGAGTTCTGGAATTGGCATATGTCCAAGACTAATTCTTCCTTAATTAAATTCATTGGGATTTGCCACAAAACTTAAAAGATCATTTATATATAAAGATACTACTAGCCCAAATCACATAATTAGATTCTGAAAATGTAAATATAACATGGAGGGAAAAAAAAAAACTTTAGCACCATTGTAAGACTGTGGCTAGTCAAAAATAAAATATCAGCCCAGTCATTTTGTTCCAGTGAAGATTAATTTATCAAGTATTCCCTCACCTGCCATAGCAAATTTTTCTTTTGTTTTATTTAATACCCAATGTATTCTGTCATAAAGTGTTGTAACACATATTAAAAAATTTTGTCACAAATTTAGATATAATAACTGATTATTTATCCAATTATTAATTCTTTTTTAAAAATTACCAGCACATATTTTATGCCAATGTCAACGTAAAATGCAAATTTGGGTGTTATTTTACAATCAAAATGAGTTTCTTTGGAAATAGCCAAAGGAATTGCAGTTCGGGTTGTGCATGCTATGGTGAACTATAGGCAAATCCAGAAAACAAAGGAGAGGAGTTTGCTTTCACGGAGAAAAAGGGGGAGTAGGGAGGGGCTGTTCTAAATGAAAGTCCTTGGGGACAGTAACAGTTCAGGGAGGCAATGGCTCTCATTGGTTAAGCTGCAGCATTTCTCATTGGCTGGGCTGTCAATGGGGAGAGAAGTCTTCCTTCAGTAGTAAAGAAGTTTTACTTCCCATTGAAGATGCAAGTGGAGGTCTCTTCCTTTTTGGTGTAATTGACAATGTGTGATAGGGCATGACAGCTCCCCCTACAGGCCTTCCTGACTCCAATTTAGTTAAAGTTTCTTTTATTAATTTCCACACCAGGATCTGTGCTATGAGTGAGGACATAGTAGTAAATACAACAGAAAAAGAATCATTTAAAAAGTTCTTCCTGCATGGGCATTCCATTCTTATAATAAAGTCAGACAATAAATAAGGGAATGAGTTTAATAAAGTAATTATTGTCTTATTCAGTGCTTATAAGACAGCAAACAGGGTACCATGACAGAAACTAAGAGGTAGAATTCTCCTATGGATAAGGTTATCAGAGAAGGCCTTTCTTAAAAGATGATGCATAAGCTGAGATCCAAAGGATAGGGAGTTTCTACCATTGGAAACACTGCTATATGTAGCAATACTAAGTAAAAATTAAGTAAAATTATCGCACCTCACAGAAGACATGATCTACATGTAAAAAACTAAAAATTTCACAGGCATTTTTATTGCAGTACCATGTTGTGAACAAGTGGTGAGGGGGCCGGCCCCGTGGCTGAGCAGTTAAGTGCATGTGCTCCACTACTGGCGGCCCGGGGTTCAGATCCCAGGCACACACTGGTGCACCGCTTGTCAGGCCATGCTGAGGCGGCCTTCCACATACAGAAACTAGAAAGATGTGCAACTATGGCATACAACTATCTACTGGGACTTTAGGGAGAAAAAAGGAAAAAAGAGGAGGATTGGAAAACAAGTGATGTGAGTGGGCACTTTTGTCTTCTTTCTAATTTTAGTGGGAAAGATTTCTACCTTTCACTGTTGAATATGATGTTAGCTGTGGATTTGTAATGTATGGCCTTTATTACGTTGAGGTACATTCCTTCTATACCCAATTTCTTGAGAGCATGTATCATAAAAGGATGTTGAATTTCTATATTATCTATGAATAATTCAAAGGGGAAATTAAGAAAACAATTCCATTTGTGACAGCATAAAAAGAATAAAATACTTAGGAATAATTTAAACAAAGAGGTAAAAGGCTTGTGCACTGAAAACTGCAAGATGTTCCTGAAATATATTATAGAAACACACAAATAAATGGAAAGATATTCATAGACTAGAAGATTTCATATTATTAAGATGTCAATAATACCTAAAGTGATCCACAGATCCAATACAATCCCTATGAAATCACAAAAGTGTGTTTTGAAGAAATAGAAAAATCCATAATAAAATTCATATGGAATCTCAAGGGACTCCAAATAGCCTTACCAATCTTGAAAAAGAAGAACAAAATTGGATGTCTCACACTTCCTGATTCTAAAACATGCTGCAAAGCCATGCTAATCAAAACAGTGTGGTATTGGCATAAAGACAGATATATAGACTAATGGAATAAAATAGAGAGCCTAGAAAGAAACGTTTGCGTATGTTTTCAAGTGATTTTCAACATGGGTGCCAAGAGCATTCAATGGGGGAAGTACAACTTATTCAACAAACCGTGTTGTGAAAACTGGATATCCACAAGCAAATAAATGAAACTGAACCTGGAACTTACAGCATGTACAATATTGACACAAAATGTATCAAACACCTAAAATGCTAGCTAAAACTAGGAAACTTTTAGAAGAAAACATAGAGGGAAAGTTGGATTTGGCAATGTATTCTTGGGTATGACACCAAAAAACAGGCAAGAAAAGAAAAAAAAAGATAAATTGTACTTTGTCAAAATTAAGAACTTTTGTGCATCACATCACACTATAACACAGTGAAAAGACAACCCACGGAATGGAAGAAAAGACTTGCAAGCAATGTATCTCGTAAGATATTAATATCTAGACTGTATAAAGAACTTCTACATCTCAACAACAAAAATCAATTATCTGATTAAATATGAACAAAGAATTTGAATAGACATTTCTCCAAAGAAGATATATGAATTGCTTGTAATCTCATGAAAAGATGCTCAGCATCACTAATCATTAGAGAAATGCAATTCAAAACCATATTAAAATACCACTTCACACTCAGAATAGTTATTTCCGTGAATAGAAAAAAAACAACAGCAGAAATTAACACATGTAGGAGAGAATGTAGAGAAATTGGAACAATTTTATATTGCTGGTGGGAATGTAAAATGATGTAGCTCCTATGGAAAATATTGTGGTACTTGCTCAAATTTAAATAAAGAATTACCATATATTCCAGCAATTCTACTTTCAAGTACATATCCAAGATAATGGGAAGCAGGGACTCAAATACTCTGCTATTTCTACACCCATTTTCACGGCAGCATTATTAACGACAGCCAAAAAGGAGAAGCAACTGGAGTGTCTACTGAGAAATAAAAGTATAAATAAAATGAGTAAAATGTGTAAAATTGAATACTATTCATCATTGAGAAGGAAGGAAATTCTGACATATGCTGAAATAAAGATCAACCTACAGTATATTATCCTAAGCGAAATCAGCAATCACCAAAGGACAAAGATTGTATGATTTCACTCGCATAAAGCATTTAAAGTGGTCAAATTCATAGACAGAAAGTATAATGTTGGTACCTGGGGCTTAGGAAGGGGGAATGGGGTATTATTGTTTAACAGGTGTGGAGTTTCAGTTTGGGAAGAATAAAAAGTTCTGGAGATAGATTTTTGGTGATGTTTGCATAATAATGTGAATTAACTTAATTTCATTGAACTGGACACTTAAAATGACTAAAATTATAAATTTTGGTATTTATATTTTACCACAATTTAAAAAATAAATTTAAAAATTAAGAAGACTTCCTTAATAGGCTTATAATGTGAATGTAATAGCTCAAAGTATATGCAAAGATCATTGGCTTCAGAAACATGGGTAATTTGTTTAAACAGATATGTCAATCAAACAACAAAATTACTAAATTTAAATCTCTATTGTTGTGTCAAGAGAATTTGCATTTTACAAGAACTCTAACTAATTCTGATATTGCATTAAAATTCATCAACCAATTGGGCAATACATACATCTAAATAGGGTATTTTTATAGTGATAAATAATTTCCCGCCATGACCTTTCCTCCAAGTGGCTGTGTGACAACATCAACGTACTTTTGACAAATAGTGCTCATTTGGGCCTGAAACATAAAAATTGTCTTCTTTTCTCTTCTACATTTAAAGGATGAAGTCATTTTATATTGTTATGATTATTTCTCAGTCACTTTTTTTTCAATTATTTTATTGGGATCATAATGTTTTATAACATTGTGTAATTTCAGGTGTACATTATTATTTATCAATTTCTATATAGACTGCATCATGCTTACCATCAGTAGTCTAATTCTTATCTGTAACCATACATATGTGCCCCTTAACCCCTTTCTCCCACCCTCCAGGCCCCTTCCTCTCTGGTAATCACTAATCAGTTCTATTTATCTATGTGTTTGTTTATTTTCCACAAATGAGTGAAATCGTGAAGTATTTGCCTTTCTCTGTCTGGCTTATTTCACTTAAGGTCATACCCTCAAGGTTCGTCCACATTGTTGCAAATGGGACCACTTTGGTTTTTTTATGGCTGAGTAGTATTCCGTTGTATATACATACCACATCTTCTTTATCCATTCATTATTTGATGGGCACTTGGGTAGCTTCCACATCTTGGCTATTGTGAGTAATGCTGCCATGAATGTTGGGGTGTATAAATCTCTTTGGATTGTTGATTTCAAGTTCTTTGGATAAATATCCTGTAATGGGATATGTGGATTGTACAGTATTTCTATTTTTAATTTTCAGAGAAATCTCCATACTGTTTTCAATAGTGGCTGCAACAGTTTTCATTCCCACCAGCAGACTAGGAGGGCTCCCTTTTCTACACATCCTCTCCCAAATTTGTTTTTTTTGTCTTGATAATTATAGCCATTCTGACAGGCGTGAGGTGATATCTCATTGTAGTTTTGATTCACATTTCCTTAACGATTAGTGATATTGAACGTCTTTTCCCGTGTCTGTTAGCCATCTGTATATCTTCTTTGGAAAAATGTCCGTTCATATCATCTGCCCATTTTTTGAATGGGTTGTTTGGTTTTATGTTGTTGAGTTGTATGATTTCTTTATGTATGTTGGAAATTAACACCTTGTCAGAAATATGATTTGAAAATATTTTCTCCCAGTTGATGGGTTGTCTTTTTGTTTAGTTCATGGTTTCCTTTGTCTTGCAGAAGCTTTTTAGTCTGATGTAGTCCCATTTGTTAATTTTTTCCTTTGTTTCCCTTGCCTGAGGAGACATGGTATTTGAAAAGGTGCTCCTAAGCCTGATGTCAAAGAATGTGCTGCCTGTATTTTCTTCTAGAAGTTTTATGGTTTCAGTTCTTACATTCAAGTCTTTAATCCATTTTGAGTTAATTTTTGCATACGGTGAAAGATTATGGTCTGCTTTCATTCTTTTGCAAGTGGCTGTCCAGTTTTCCCAGCACAATTTATTGAAGAGACTTAACGTTTCTCCATTGTATGTTCCTGGCTCCTTTGTTGGAGATTAACTGTCCATAGATGTGTGGTTTTGTTACAGGGCTTTCAATTCTGTTCCATTGATCTGCACGTCCATTTTTGTGCCAGTACCATGGTGTTTTGATTACTATAGCTTGGCAGTATATTTTGAAGTCAGGGATTGTGATGCCTCCAGCTTTTTTCTTTTTCTCAAGTTTGCTTTGGCTATACAAGGTTCTTTGTTGTTCCATATAAATTATAGAATTCTGTGTTCTGTTTCCATGAAGAATGTCATTGGAATTCTGATTGGTGTTGCATTGAATCTGTAGATTGCTTCAGCTAATACGGACATTTTAACTGTTTGCTCTTCCAATCCATGGGCATGGAATATCTTTCCATTTCTTTACATCTTCTTCAATTTCTTTCAATAGTATCTTACAGTTATCAGTGTACATGTCTTTCCCTTTGGCTAAATTTACTCCTAGATATTTTACTCTTTTTGTTGCACTTGTAAATGGGATGGTATTTTTTTTTTTTTTTTGTGAGGGAGATCAGCCTGAACTAACATCCATGCTAATCCTCCTCTTTTTTTGCTGAGGAAGACCGGCTCTGAGCTAACATCTATTGCCAATCCTCCTTCTTTTTTTTTTTCCCAAAGCCCCAGTAGATAGTTGTATGTCATAATTGCATATCCTTCTGGATGCTGTATGTGGGACGCGGCCTCAGCACGGCCAGAGAAGCGGTGTGTCGGTGTGGCCCCAGGATCCGAACCTCAGCCACCAGTAGTGGAGCGTGCGCACTTAACTGCTATGCCACGGGGCCGGCCCAAGGGACTGTATTTTTTAATTCTCTTTCTGATAGTTCATTATTAGTGTATAGAAATGCAACTGAATTTTATATGTTGAGTTTGTACCCTGCAACTTTGCCGTAGTTGTTGATTATTTTTAATAGTTTTCTGATGGATTCTTTAGGGTTTTCTATATATAGAATCATGATATCAGCAAACAGTGAGAGTTCCATTTCTTCCTTTCCAATTTGTGTTCCTTTCCTTTCTTTGTCTTACCTAATTGCTCTAGCCAAAATCTCCAGTTCTATGTTAAATACGAGTGACAAGTGTGAGCACCCTTGTCTTGATCCTGTTCTCAGAGGGATGGCTTTTAATTTTTCACTATAAGTAAAATGTTTGCTGTGGGTTTGTCATACATGGCCTTTATTATGTTGAAGTACTTACCTGCTATACTCATTTTATTGAGAGTTTTTAATCATAAATGGATGTTGTGTCTTGTCTACTGTTTTCTGTGCATCTATTGAGATGATCATGTGATTTTCAGTCCTCATTTTGTTAATGTGGTATATCACATTGGTTGATTTGCAGACTTTGAACCATCTATGTGTCCCCAGTATAAAATCCATTTGATCATGGTGTATAACCCTTTCAATGTATTGCTTATTTGGTTTACCAGTATTTTGTTGAGGATTTTGCATCTATGTTCATCAGCAATATTGGGCTATAATATTCCTTCTTTTTGCTGTCCTTGCCTGGTTTTGGTATCAAAGTCATGTTGGCCTCATAGAATGTGTTAGGAAGTGCTCCATCTTCTTCAATATTCTGGAATAGTTTGAGAAGTGTAGGTACTAAATCTTCTTTGAATCTTTGGTAAAATTCTCCAGAGAAGCCATCTACTCCTGGACTTTTGTTTTTTGAGAGGTTTTTGATTACTGTTTCAATCCCCTTACCTGCTATTGGTCTATTCAGATTCTCTATTTCTTCTTGATTCAGTTTTGGGGGGTTGCATGAGTCTAAGAATTTATCCATTTCTTCTAGGTTATCCAACTTGTGAGCATATAGTTTTTCATAGTGTTCTCTTATAATTCTTTGTATTTCTGTGGTATCCATTGTAATTTCTCCTCTTTCATTTCTAATTTTATTTATTTGAGACTTTTTTTTTCTTAGCGAGTCTGGCTAAGGGTTTGTCTAAGAACTAGCCTTTAGTTTCACTGATCTTTTCTACTGTTTTTCATAGTCTCTATTTCATTTATTTCTGCTCTAATTTTATTTCCCTCCTTCTGCTGATTTTGCGCTTTGTGTCTTCTTCTTTTTCTAGTTCTATTAGGTGTAGTTTAAGATTTTTCTTGTTTTTTGGGGTGGGCCTGTATTGCTATGAATTTCCTTCTTAAAAACTCTTTTGCTGTATTCCATAAGAGTTGGTATTTTGTATTTTCATTTTCATTTGTCTCTAGGTATTTTTATATTTCTTCCTTGATTTCTTCATCGATCCAATTGTTGTTCAGTAGCATGTTGTTTAGTCTCCACATATTTGTGACTTTCCTAGCTGTTTTCTTGTAATTGATTTCTAGTTTCATAGCATTGTGGCCACAAAAGATGCTTGATATGATTTCACTCTTCTTAAATTTATTGAGACTTGCCTTGTATCGTAACATATGGTCTATCTTTGAGAATGTTCCACATGCATTTGAGAATAATATGTACTCTGCTGTTTCTGGATGGAATGTTCTATATATATATATATCTATTAAGTTCATCTGATCTAGTGTTTCATGTAAATCCACTATTTCCTTGTTGACTTTCTCTCTGGATGGTCTATCCCTTGATGTAAGTGGGGTGTTGCGGTCCCCTACTATTATTGTGTAGCTGTTAATTTCTCCCTTTAGGTCTGTTAATAGTTGTTTTATATACTTTGATGCTTCTGTGTTAGGTGCATGTATATTGATAAATGTTACGTCCTCTTCGTTTAAGGTCCTTTTTGTGACTATACTGCCCCCTTTTCTCTCTCATTGCCTTTTTTCTTGAAATCTGCTTTATCTGATATAAGTATGACAACACCTGCTTTCTTTTTTTTGCCATTTACTTGGAGTATTCTTCCATCCGTTCACTCTGAGCCTATGTTTGTATTTAGAGCTTAGATGCGTTTCCTGGAGGAGGCATATTTTGGATCTTGTTTTTTATTCTGTGCAGCTACTCTGTCTTTTACTTGGAGAATTCAATCCATTTACATTTAGAGTGATTATTTGTATATGAGAGCTTAATACTGCCATATTATCTCTGTTTTCCAGTACTATATTTCCATTGTTTCTCTTCCTTTGTATTTCTGACCACCTTTACATTTTGGTGATTTTATCACTTTTTTCTTATGAAGTTTGTCTCTGTTCTGATGTTTTGTTTAGTGGTTACTGTGAGGTTTGTATAAATGATCTCATAGAGGAGACAGTCCATTTTCTGATTTCCTGTTATCTCCTTTAGCCTAACTGAGTTCCATCCCCATCCTCTTCCCCTTCTGAATTATGGTTGTCACAAATTGTTCTGTTTTGTGTTGTGAGTTTGTGACTAACTTGAAGTGTTTATAGTTACTATCCTTCCCTTTATCTTTTAAGTTATAATTAAGTATTTACTGTCCTGAATGAGAGGGGCAGTTTTCTGATTTTGTCTTTCTATTTATCACCTTGCTCAAAATTTTCTAGACCTTTGCCTTTTTGTTTATGGTATGAAGGCATCCTTGATCATTTTTTGTAGGGTATGTCCAGTGGGGATTAAGTCCTTCAGCTTTTGTTTATCTGGGAAAGCTTTTTGTCTCAGCCACATCTGAAGGATAGTTTCATTGGATAGAGTATTCTTGGCTGAAAGTTTTTGTCTTTCAGTATTTTGAATATATCATTGCATTCTCTCCTAGCCTGCAAGGTTTCTGCTGAGAAATCCTCTCATAGCCTGATATTAATTCCTGTATTGGTTATGTTTTTTCTGCCTTTCTGCCCTTAATATTTTTTCTTTGTCAATGACTTTTGCAAGTTTTACTATTATATTCCTTGGAGAAGGTCTTTTAGAGTTCATGTAATTAGGAGTTCTATTGGCTTCATATATTTTCAGGTCCAGTTCCTTATCCAGGTTTGGGAAGTTCTCAGCCACTACTTCTTTGAACCAGCTCTCTGTTCCTTTCTCCCTCTCGTCTCCCTCTGGAATACCTATAATTCTTATGTTGCTTTTCCTAATTGAGTCAGATATTTCTTCTAAGAATTCTTTCATTTTCTTAAAATCTCAGTTCTCTCTCCTTGCTGATGTGAAGCACTTCTGGATTTGTATCCTCTAAATCACTGATTCTTTCCTCCATATTGTCAGATCTATTTTTAAGGATTCTAGATTATTTTTTACCTCATTAATTGTGTTCTTAATATCCAGAATTTCTGTTTATTTTTTATATTCAATCTCTTTGATGAAGTATTCCTTCTTCTCATTAATTTTATTCCTGAACTCAGTGAACTGTCTTTCTGAGTTTTTCTGTAGCTCATAGAGTTTCTTTATGATAGCTATTTTGAATTCTCTGTAATTTAGATTGAAAATTTCTATGACTTCAGGGTTGGTTTCTGGAGATTTGTCATTTTCCTTCTGGTCTTAGTTGTTGCTATAGTTTTTCATAGTGTTTGATGAACTAACCCTTTGCCAGTGTATCAGATTCCATCAGCTACCACTGGTGGGAATCAGGAGCTGTGTTTCTGATCCCACCCCATCTGCTAGAAGACGTGAGGAATGGTGGGTGTTCCCACCAGCCAGGAAAACATTTGCACCGGGGGGTCTGGGCTGCCGTCACCTCTTATTACAGTTGCACCAGGCACATTGTCACTTTTGGGGTTGCAGCAGTACTCTGAGCACTCCTGTTGGCCAAGAAAGCATTCATGTGTGCACATAGATCTGCCACCACCTCTTTTTAAGGTCATGTGAAGCAATGTGCTTGGTGGGCAGGGCTTCTTTGTGGAGTCCAAGCCTAGGCCACTCGTTGTGACTGCAGTTGCAAGGTGGACTCTCCTGCTGGCCAGTAAAGCATTCACACATGGGATCAGGACTGCCACTGCCTCTTCTTACGGTCACACCAAGGCATGTTCCCTCTTGTGGGACTGCAGTGGCACTATGGGTGCTCCTGGCTGGGAAAGCACTTGCACACATGCACAGGGCTGCTCAGGAAGGGTCAGGGAGTGCTCACCTATCTCCACTACTTCCTGGAGCCCCAGTCCATCCACCTTCAGATGTATAGCTACATGAGTCTCTCAGGCATCCTGTTGTGCTGTGCGAGTATCCTCCATTGGTCAATGAATGTCCATTTAGTTGTAGTTAAAAGGGATAGAGATAAAAGGAACTGCTCACTCTGCCATGTTGCTAATGTCACTTGTCAAAGTCACTTTTTTACTCTAGAACTTCTTCATAGTATGTTTCACCTCTAAATTTCTGAGTATGTATGTTTATGAAGAAATAAGGGAGTTATCATAATACAAAACACAGCCATGGCTTTATCATTGGAGAAGCTGGTGATTGGGTGCAAACATATTAACATGCAAGGCACAAAACTAAGATGACCACAGTGATGTGAGAGACACGTGTGGACAGGGCTTTGCATCTCCCTTCCAACTATAGTGCCTTAGGGAGCACCAAATGATTACCTGGAAGACAATCAAGAGGAAAAAATTTAACAGGCAGATGAATCCATTGTTGGCAGCAACAAAGAGATCAAGGGTACGAGTGTCCATGCAGATGTGTTTCAACAAAATGTTTAAGCTATACACGAATGTTCTTGGACATTGGAGCCACAGACAGGCAGCCAGACTGGGAATAGGATCTGAATGGTTGCAAGGGAAAAGCCTCTGATTCATGCCACTCAAGAGAGGAAGCCACATGTCTGTCACTCATAGTACAAGGGTTCACAGAACACAGAAAATCACGTGATTTCTTAGTACTGGGGTTTGCATGGCTGCATAGTGGTCATAAGCAACCACCATGGGTTGAATGATCTCACCACCTCCAAAAGATTTTCAGCAAAGAAAAGTGTGCACTTCTCAGAAGAGATGATGTTTCTTACAGCAAAATTGTCAGCTATTGTTTTAGGGGTCATGGATGAAGAACAGCAGCTATCTATAAGGGATAAGTAACAGAGGCAGGAAATGGAAGCACTACCCAAAGGTATAAAACATGACTTGTTAAATGATCAATTTACACACCGGGAACTGTGCTATGAGTGACGATACAGCAATAAATAAAACAGAAAAAGATCATAGAATAGGTCTTTACTTCATGGGCCTTACATTCTTGTAAAAGAGTTAGACAATAAATAAGGGGACAGTTTAATACAGTAGTTATTGTCTTATCCGGCATTTATAAGACAGCAAACAGGGTAGTGTGACAGAAAGTAAGAGGGATAATTCTATTATGGATAAGGTTATCAGAGAAGGCCTTTCTTCAAGAATTATATTTAAGCTGAGATCCAAAGGGTAGGAAATTCTTATCATTGGAAGCACTGCTACATGTAGTTATAGTAAGTAAAAATTAATGAATTAAGTAAAATTTTCTCACCTCACAGGTGACATAATCTGTATATAGAAAACTAAATATGTCACAGGAATTTTTATTGCACACCATCTTGAAAAGAAGTGGTAAGAACTGTCACACTTGTCTTTTTCCTGATTTTAGTGGGACAGCTTTCAGCCTTTTGCTGTTGAATATGATGTTATCTGTGGATTTGTCCTAAATGGAATTTATTATCATGAGGTATATCCCTTCTATTTCTAATTTCTTGAGATCTTTTTTTCATAAAAGGATGTTGAATTTCTATACTACCTATGAATGGTCAAGGACAAAATTAAGAAAAAAATTCCATTTCCAACAACATCAAAAAGAATAAAATACTTAAGAATAAACTTAACAAATGAGGCAAAAAGCTTGTACACCAAAAACTGCAAAATGTTGCTGAAAGATATTATAGAAGACACAAATGAATGGAAAGCCATTCATGAACTGGAAGACTTAATATTATTAAGATGTCAAACTACCTAAAATGATCTACAGATTCAATAAAATATCTATTAAATTCCAAAAGTGTGTTTTGCAGAAATAGAAAGATTCATCCTAAAATTCACATGGGATGTCAAGGGACTCCAAATAGCCTTACCAATCTTGAAAAAGAAGAACAAAATTGGAGTTCTCACAGCTTCTGAATCTAAAACTTACTACAAAGCTATGCTAATCAAAACAGTGTGGTATTGGCATAAAGACAGACACATAGACTAATGGAATAAAATAGAGATCCTAGAAAGAAACCTTTGCATATGTTTTCAAATGATTTTTGACAAGGGTGCCAATAGCTTTCAATGGTGAAAGGACAATCTGTTCAACAAATGGTATTGTGAGAACTGGATATCCACAAGCAAAGGAATTAAACTGAATGCTTAGCTTACAGCATATACAATAATTAACTCAAAATGGACCAAAGACCTAAAATACTAGCTAAAACTATAATACTCTTGGGAGAAAACATAGAAGAAAAGCTTAATAGTATTGGATTTGGCAATGATTTCATGAATATGACACTAAAAGCACAGGCAAGAAAAAGAATAGGTGAATTGTACTTTATCAAAATTAAGAACATTTATGCATCAAATGACACTATAACAGATTGAAAATGTAACCCATGGAAGAGGAGAAATGATTTGCAAACAAAATATATGATGAAGCAGTAATATTCAGAATATATGAAGAACCTTTACATCTCAACAACGATGAAAACAAACAAATAACCAATTGAAAACGAGCAAAGGATTTGAATAGATATCACTCCTAAGAAGATATATAAATGGCAAGTAAGCACATAAAAAGATGATCAATAATACATTACTCCCTGTGAAATAAGGCAGTCACAACAGGACAAATATTGTATGATTTCACTTACATGAGGTACATAGAGTAGTGAACTTCGTAGACAGAAAGCAGTGTTGGTTGCCTTGGCTCGGGCAGGGGGAAAGGGGAATTACTGTTTAATGGGTGTGGAGTTTCAATTTGGAAAGATGAAAAAGTTCTGGAGCAGATGGTCTTGATATTTACAGAACAATGTGAATTAAATTAACGTCACTGAACTGGACATGTAAAATCGTAAAAATTGTGAATTTGTTTATTTATATTTTACCACAATTTAACAAATAAATTTAAAAATTAAGGTGACTTCATTAATACACTCCATAGCTCAAAGTATATGCAAAGATCATTGGCTTCGGATACACCTGAATCATATGTTTAAAAGGTAGGTATGTCAATCCAACAACAAAACTACTATATTAAAAATCTCTATTGCTGTGTCCTGAGAATCTGGCTTTTACAAGAACTCTAATTCTGACAATACATTAAAGTCTGACAAACAATTGGGCAATACATAAATCTAAATAGAATATTTTTACAATGATAAATAATTTCCTTCCCAAACCTTTCCTCAGAGTACTGATAGATCAACATCAACACACTTTTGAAAAATAGTTTTCATTTGGTCCTGAACCATAGAAATCATCTTCTTTCCTCTTCTCCTCTTAAAGAATAAAGTCAATTCATATTGTTATGATTGTATCTCAAAGTCACTTTTTTACTCCAGAACTTCCTCATAGCATTTTTCACCTCTAGTTTTCTGAGTGCGTAACTTTAAGTTAACAAAGGAGTTGTCATAGTGTAAAACACAGCTATGACTTTATCAATGGAGAAGGAGGTGATTGGGCGCAAACATATAAATATGCAGGAACAAAGACTCAAAGACCACAGTGATGTGAGACACACAGGTGGATGGGGCTTTGCAGCTCCCCTCCAACTGTAGGTCCTTAGGGAGTACAAGATGATTATGTAGGAGAACATCAAGTGGAATAAAAGTTAACAGGCAGATGAACTCACTGATGGCAGCAACAAAGAGAACAAAGGTATGAGTGTCCATGCAGAGGAGTTTCAAAAAAGGGTTTAAGTCATACATGAATGATCTATGACATTTGAAGTATAGACTGTGAAGAGGATCTGAACGGTTGCAAGGACAAAGCATCTGGCTCATGCCACTCAAAAGAGGAAGCCATATCCCTGTCACTCATGATGATTTCATATTAGGGGGGTGTGCAGATGGCCACATAGTGGTCATTGGCAACCACCATGGGCAGAATGATCTCAGCAGCACCAACAGACGCTCAACAAAGAGATGAGTCATGCACTTCCTGAAAGAGATGGGTTTCCTTATAGCTCAAGCGTCAGCTAGCATATTATGGGTCATGGGTGAAGAACAGCAGCTATCTATAAGGGATATGTAACACAGGCAGGAAATGGAAGCATTGCCCAAGTATATAAAAGATGACTTGTTAAATGAAAAGATCTATTCTGTTCATGGGTAAGAGTTCTCAATACTCTAAAGATATAACTCTTCACAAATTAATCCTAAGTTGAATCTTATTGAAAATAATAACTGAAATTTATTTTGTGACTAAATAATCTTAAACTTATTTTAACTTAATTGTAAACTTATTTTAATTTAATACTAATGAGGGACTGTTAGTCCTATCACATATCAAAATGTTACATATCAAAGCAATTGTGTGCCAATTGATACATGAATAAAGAGATCCATAAAACGAAATGCATCCTGAGCTAGATCCAAATACATATGGGACTTTAGAATACATTAGTCAGGATTTCAAATCAATAGCAAAAATATAATTATGCAACTATAAAACACAACTAAAATTTAGGAAAAAAACTAAAATTCCACCCATATTTAACTCCTAAATTAAAATCAAGTCCAGATAAATCAAAAGTTTTAATGTAAGGCTCAAGAGCACAAAAATGCTTAAAAAATTAAATGCTAAAATATGATTGAAGAATATTTTTGTAACAGTGAAGTGGGGAAAATCTTTCTAAGTAAGATACAAAACCCACAAAATAAATAAATACAAAATATAAAGAAAAATTTTTTTACATAAAAAAACATTTGACACAGCATAACAAAGTTAAAAACATAACAGAAACAGGAAAATAATAATTAAATATACAATAGTAAAAGGATCATTTCTTAAGTATATAATTAACTCATAAAAATAAGTGTGGAAAAAATCAACAATGGAATGAAATGGATAAAAGACATTAATAGATAATTTACAGAAAAGAACACAAATCATATGAAACACGAGAAAAGATGCTCAAACACTATTATATTAAAAGGATTTTGGGGCCTGCCCCGTGGCTTAGCAGTTAAGTGTGTGTGCTCTGCTGCTGGCGGCCTGGGTTCGGATCCCGAGCGCGCACCGATGCACGGCTTCTCCGGCCACGCTGAGGCTGCGTTCCACATACAGCAACTAGAAGGATGTGCAGCTATGACATACAACTATCTCCTGGGGCTTTGGGGGAAAAAATAAATAAATAAAATTTAAAAACAAAAAAAAAGGATTTTGATTAAAGTATAAAAATAAAATACAAGTTTAATCATATTATCATATGTCACAAATATTTGTCAGGTATTGATTGTTGAGAATGTGGACAAAAGTATTCTCATAGACAGTGAGGAGGAATGCAGCAGTTAGTACAACCTCAAGGATGGCAGTTTGGCAATAACTATGAATACCAACATTTTATACATATAATATATGACAATTGATTCAAATACATATATGACAGGTTCACTTCTTGGAACACACACTTGCACACATTCAAAAACGTATATTTATTGAAAAATTATTTATCATAGAAAAAGGTGTGGAAGAACATTAGGAATGGATACATTAATTTTACTGTATATTTATAAGGCACTATTATACTGTATGAGAAAAACTAAGAGATACATGTGGACTGGTGTGGGAAATTCAAGATGTTGCATGATAAAAGCAAATGTTTACATACACAGGAAAATATATAAATATATTTAAATACATTTGCATTTGCAAAGACTATTATCTGATGAAGCTTCAGAAACAGATTGAGTAACTGTCCCTGGGGAAGAGGATTGCAGATGATAATGAGAGATAAATAAGACATTTATTCTACATTTTATCCTATTTTGTATTGTTACTGTTTATACTGTTTATCTATTACATTTCAATTTTCCTTTTAAAAAGTAGAAGTGGGGGCCGGCCCGGTGGCGCAAGCGGTTAAGTGTGCGCGCTCTGCTGCGGCGGCCCGGGGTTCGCCGGTTCGGATCCCGGGCACGCACCGACGCACTGCTTGTCAAGCCATGCTGTGGCGGCGTCCCATATAAAGTAGAGGAAGATGGGCATGGATGTTAGCCCAGGGCCAGTCTTCCTCAGCAAAAAAGGGGAGGATTGGCAGATGTTAGCTCAGGGCTGGTCCTCCTCACAAAAA
>JAQQSS010000782.1:0-19539 GCA_028646465.1 Rhinoceros unicornis
TAGTATGTTTTGAAATCAGGGATTGTGATGCCTCCTGCTTTGTTCTTTTTTCTTAGGATTTCTTTAGCTATTCGGGGTCTTTTGTTGCCCCATATAAATTTTAGTATTCTTTTTTCAATTTCTGTGAAGAATGTCATTGGGATTCTGATTGGGATTGCATTGAATCTGTAGATTGCTTTAGGTAATATAGACATTTTAACTATGCAAAACTCTACTTTTAAGAATAAAGTTTTTTAAAAGGCACCGAAAGGTAAGCTAACATTTAGGGCATCTATTTTGTGCAGAAGGGCAAGGAAGAAGAAGTTGAAATGATTTAAAAAGTTCACCTTGTGACAGTTTGAATTGTGGTGTGTTTCTGAAGCCTTAGACAAGGGCAGGACATAGAATTTGAGACATGGATGAAATAAAGGAGAAAGAAGACATCAGAATGATCAGACCTGATCAATTAATATTTAGGACAAATTACTATGTTGGATAGATTTGTTTTTATTTGCTTTGCTTTTTAGAAACCTTACACCTTTCTATGAAAGCCACACATGCACAGTATCGACAGGTATGTTTCCTACCGAGTGGCACCTGCTTCTCTCCCTCTGCATCTTCTATTCCTTCCCCCACCTTTCACTACTTCTGACTGATGGCTGCTGTTTCTATCTCCTTTCCTTACTCTCCCTCTCTCCTTTTTTTTTTTTTTATCTTTGTGCTTATTTCTCCTCTAACACATCAAACTAACTATAACCTTCCTGGTCATTGTTTAGTTCCACTGAAGGAACTCAGTGGTTACAATCAAGAAATGATAGATCAGTGTTCTGGGAAAAATTTCTCTATTTCAGCTAATTTTCCACCCTCATTCTGAAGAAGGAAAATTTCTTGAACGTTGAACCAATTTTTTATATGTTTCTCTTTTTTGGATCCAAATTTCAGAGCTCCTGGTCGTATTGGAAAAATTCCTGAAGAAGGCTGCCTAGAATTGAGCCGATAGTTCTTCCTATGGCCATAAAAAGGAATCCTTATTTTGGCCATGGAGCCTCAGGAGAAGCCCTCGTGAGAGAGGCATCCTTGCTAACCCTATGTTGTACCTAGGACTGGCTTCTCCTAAGACAGTGGTTCTCGAACTCCAGTGTGCATTAGAACCATGGAGAGGTCCCCTACAACACAGAATGCTGAGCCCATCCCAGAGTTTGTGATCCAGTAGGATGGCGGACCTGAGAATTTACGTCTCTGATCATTTCCCAGGTGATACTGCTGATCAGCAACACATTGAGAACCACCAGCTTAGAAACCTTAGGTTTCAAAGGAGGCTTTGTTGAGCAGACAGCCAAAACTGTCAAAATCTTAATCAAGATTCACCAACAACTTGAATGTGTTGGCACTTGGATCTAGAGGCTCCTGAATTTTCAGAGACTAAAGCAAAGATTACGCTGAGTTCAAGGTTTGTGACTCTCCTAAGTATTACCCAATTCCTTTGCTTGCTTCCCTGGACCCCTACCTGGCTAGAAAAGAATATTAAAAACAAAGCCAGATTTGATTATTTAATCCTCAGTCAATTAAGACATTTTTGAGTAAGATTTTTTTGACAGAATAGCCCACTTTCTTTTATCTACACTCTTGGAAACGAATTATTAGTGATAACAATGGTTATTTACTGAGGACCTGATATGTCTCAAGCCCTTTACATACTTTTATTGCTCTGCTTCTCAGAACCCTACAGCATCCCAGGTGTGTTTACTGTTTCCCCACCACTCCTCTAAGGAACCCCCCAGAGCACGCTCATATTTGACCTCACCATGCCTTCTCTCATTTAATTTAGTAGTAGATTAAAATTACAGAAGAAACTTGAAGGGGTCTTGAGCCCCAGCAGGAGAAGGTCTAAAGTCTATCCAGGACAAATGGCTTAATGTTGTTTCTGAGAAGTTTCCAGGGACAAAAACTCCACAACCTCCAGAAACTAGTTCTGTTGATTATTAATATCTCTAATCAATGATATACATTAATTAATTGGTTTTTCTTGATTGGTTGATTGTCTGCTATATTACTTTGCCATACGATAAAATTTTTCTTTGTGTTATTTAAATAATTTTCACTTTATATCCACTTTTTAAATTTAACCTTCTCTGGACTTCCTCATACATTGAAGATGGTAAATGTCACCTATTAACATTTTCCTCTTCTGTTTAGATAACCTCAGTTTCTTTACTGTATTAAAAATATTTAATAAGTGTTGTGCTTTTTTTCTCCAGTTCTTCTCTAGCTTCAATTTTTTGGGTAGTATAGTGGAAAGATGACTTCAGAGGTCCTGTGTGGTAAAGAATCATCTTTGTACTGTATTCAATGTGAATAAAATCTATATTAGTTTTGTGTTCAGCCTTATCTGGAATCTGAACCTTTCCTTCCTTCCTCCCTCTATTGTCTGGAATAGTTAATAATCCCAGACCTATAGTTTTGCTTGTGGAAAGTGTTTGTTGTTCTTGTTGGTTAGTTGGCTTGACGTTCTAACAATTCAATTTATTTAGTAGATATGTCAGTTTTCCTATTTATGTTTTTTTGTGTGTCAGTTTCAGTATATTGGTTTTTTATAAAGTGAATTTTGACCTTTGCTGTCTAATTCGTAGTCCTAAGTATTTCACAAAATGGTGTATCCTGTTAAGATCTAAGCACTCTGTAGAGAATACGTCTTATTTGATTTCTGATACTGGTCATTTGTGTTTCATTTCTTTTTCTTTTCCTTAATCAGTTTTGCTAGTGGTTTATTAACATTATTAATATTTTAAAAATAACTTTTAGCCTGATTTATTTCTTTAGTATTTTTCTACTTCATTGATTCTTATCTTTATTATTGTTTCCTATCTGTATTTTTTCCAGTGTTATTCTCTTTTAATTCTTGAGACAGAAGCTGAGATTGTGGATTTCCTGTCTTTCTTCCATACTCATACATTCATTTAAGGCTACACACAGATGTAGTTGGTATCTCTTGTCTTCCCTAGTGTATTTCTAAACTCTGTGCTGCAAGCCATGTCTGCCCCATAGGGTCTCCAGCCCATGAGCCTGCAACCATGCCAGCCTTTGTGTGTCTCCATCCCTCTCCCTGAAGCTCATATCTTCTGTCCAGTGTCACCATCTCATATGACTGCAGCCCACGTCTGCCCTTTTGTGTTTTCAAGGTTTTCTCTCCCCTCTGTCTATACCACTGCTCAAAAGTCTCCATTCCTTGTTCCTGTAGACCATGCCAACCCATAAGTGTCTCCATCCCCTCTCTCTAAAACCCATGTCAGACAACTAATGTCATTCTCTCGTGTACCTGCAGCACATATCTTTCCTCATGTGTCTCTATCTCCTGTGTCCACATTTGATACCAGACCTCACATGTCTCTCTCACTCCATGTGTCTGCATCCCTTTCCATGCCTGTCTGCTGTGCTTCAGCCCATGCCACCTCGTGTTTGTCTACATTCTCTGTGCCTCCAGCCCATCTAGACAACCAGTGTTTTCATTTACTGTTCCTCTAGCCCCTGTCTGAACTCGTGTGTTTCCTTACCCTTTGCCTGTAGCCCATGTGTGCCTAAAGTGTCTTCACTCAGTGTCCCATGCTTGGTGTCATTCACTTGTTAAAGGACATATTGGTTCCTTCTAGGTTTTGGCCATTGTGAGTAAAGCTGCGTTTTAGATGTTCTTAGGGGTCTGTGTGTGGATGTATATTTTCACAGTAGTTGGAGAAATACACTGGTGCACAATTGGTGCACCATATAGTGACACTATATTTAGCTTCACAAGAATTAACAAGGTGTCTTCTTAAGAGGTTGTACTGTGTGTATTCCCATCAGCAATGAATGAGATTTCCTGTTGTCCTACATCCTCACCAGTAATTGGTATTGTCAGTTTTTGGTTTTTAGCTATTCTACTAGAAGAGTGGAATATCTCATTGGTGTTTTAATTTGCTTTTTCTTAATACACAATGGATTTTATTTTCCAATAATTCCTTGTTGTTGAGAAATTTATATTTGCTTATTTCCCATGTATATATATATTTTTGGTAACTTGTCTATTCATATTTTGGGCTATTTATTTTAATTTCAGGAGTTTGTTTTCTTGTTGCAGCATTTGATTGGTTCTTTGAATATTTTGCATGCAGGTCTTTCTGCAGATATGTGTTTTACAAATGTATTATCCTAGTCAGGAGTTTGTATTTCCACTCTGTGAATGCTGTCTTTCCCAGATTGGAGAGTTTAAATTTAACCAAGTCCACATGATCAATTATTTTCTTCATGGATTGTGCTTTTTGTGTTGTATATGAAAACTAATCATCAAACTGTAAATCATGAAGATTTTCTCCTGTTTCCCAGTATGATTTTTACAGTTTTGCATTTTATATTTAAGTTGATGAGTGATTTTGAGTAAATTTATGTCTAAGGTGCAAAGTTTGTGTCTTTGTTCATTTATTTCCATAGGGTCGTCCTTTTGTATCATCACCATGGTTGATGATGACTACAGACTAAAAGAGTAAAGACCTAAAAGACTATTATTTTTTATGTTGGAGTGCATTTATTGTCTTGACCAAGATCATGTTGTCTGTATTTGCAGAGGTCTATGTTGGACTTTCCATGCTTTTTCATTTACCTCTGTGTCTATTCATTTTATTCTTTATTCATTTTTTAATTTTTATTTATTTAGTTTTCCCCCAAAGCCCCAGTAGATAGTTGTATGTCCCAGCTGCACATCCTTCCAGCTGCTGCACTTGGGATGCGGCCCCAGCATGGCCAGAGAAGCAGTGCTTCGGTGTGTGCCCGGGATCCGAACCCGGGCCACCAGCAGCGGAGCATGTGCACCCAACGGCCAAGCCATGGGGCCGGCCCTATTCATTTTAAAATATCACTGTTTGGATCCCGGGCGTGCACCGACTCATGGCTTCTCCGGCCATGCTGAGGCTGCATCCCACATACAGCAACTAGAAGGATGTGCAGCTGTGACATAGAACTATCTACTGGGGCTTTGGGGGAAAAAAATAAATAAATAAAATTGTAAAAAAAAATCACAGTCTCTTGATTATTGTAGTATTGTAAAATATCACAGTCTCTTGACTTTGTAATTAATCTTGACATTGAGAAGTGTGAGTTCATCAATTTGTTCTTCATCAGGATTGTCTAGACCACTCAAGGTTTCAAATGAGTTGGTCAATGTCTACAAAATAGCTTGGTGAAATTTTTATTGGAATTGCACTGGCTCTTTAGATTAATTTAAGAAGAATTGACATCTTAATATTATTGTAACTTTTGATCATGAGCAAGGAATATATCTCAATCGATTTATTTTTTCCTTTATTGCTTTTAAGAGTGTCTCATATTTTTTTCCACAGATATCTGTAAATATTTTATTGGATTTACACTTGAGGATTTCTTTGTGTATGTGTGTGTATTGTTAATGGTATTGTTTCATATTCCAATTATTTGTTGGTATATAGAAAATCAACTGAATTTTCTATATTGAATTTGAACTTCTCTTCATGATATCTCTGTAAATTCCCATCTGGGCACAGAACAGAGGGCTCCATTTCTATTTGAACATCCCAAATCATGACATTGAATAATCTGAACACTGAATTTCAGCCATTCACCAGAACTGCCAATGCACACAGCCAGCACTAATACTGTAGTTACAAGCCTTTCCTGAGAGGCATGCCCTCGTATTCATTAAAGAATGCCCATTTCCCACTCGACCTGGTAGTGGTAGTTTGGCAAGAAGACTGCAGAGGCCTTACAGGCTTGGTCCTAGAGCTGAGCCAAACTATCTCTGTCTTCCATTTCTGGATCTGAGACCGTGCAGAACCTCCCTCAGCTCTAGGAATTAAGACTGTCTCACACATAAATTCCAAGATACACTGCAGTTAAAAGCCTTTTCTGAGAGGCATTCCCTTGGATTCACTAAAGAAAATCTGTACTTGACTCAGCCTGCCAGTGGCAGTTTGGTGAGAACATGCAGAGCCAGAGTGTATGTATAACTGAGATCAAATAGTATTTGTTTTTCTCTGTCTCAGTTATATCACTTAGCATAATGACCTCAAGGTCCATCCATGACATTGCAAATGGCAAGATTTTTTTCATTTTTATGGCTGAATAATATTCCATTGTAAATATATACCACATTTTCTTTCCTTTTTTTTTGTGAGGAAGATCAGCCCTGAGCTAACATGTGCCAATCCTCTTCTTGTTGCTGAGGAAGACTGGCCCAGGGCTAATATCCGTGCCCACCTTCCTCCACTTTATATGGGACTCCATCACAACATGGCCTGACAAGCGGTGAGGCAGTGCACGCTTGGGATCTGAACCCTGGGCTGCCACAGCAGAGCACACACACTTAACCACTGTGCCACCAGGCCGGCCCATACCACGTTTTCTATATCCACTCAACTATTGATGAACATTTAGATTGTTTCCTTATCTTAGCTATTATAAATAATGCTGTAATAATCACAGGGGTGCATATATCTTTTCAAGTTAGTGTTTCCATTTTCTTCGGATAAATACACTGAAGTGTATCTATTTTTAATTTTTTCAGGAACCCCCACTGTCTTTTCATAGTGGCTGCACCAATTTAAATTCCCATGAACAGCACACAAGGGTTTCCTTTTCTTCACATCCTTGCCAACACTTATTATCTCTTGTCTCTTTGATGATCACCACCCTTACAGTTGTGAGGTGTTAGCTCTTTGTGGTTTTGGTTTGCATTTCCCTGATGATTAGTGACATTGAGCTCCTTCTAGTGTACGTGTTGGCAATTTGGATGTCTCCTTGGGACAAATGTCTACTTAGTCCTTTGCCCATTTTTCAATTGGATTGCTTTTTTTTATTGGGTTGTAAGTGTTCTTTATACATTTTGTTATGGGTTGTATAAATCTTTTATAAATTTTAGATATTTAACTCCTTATCTGATACATGGTTTGTAAAACTTTTCTCCCAGCCTTTTGATTTTGTTGATTGTTTCTTTTGCTGGGCAGAAGCTTTTAAGTTTGATGTAGTCCCATTTGTTGATTTTTTCTTTTGTTGTTTGCGGTTTGGTGGGATATCCACAAAATCATTGCCAAGACCAATGTCAAGGAGCCTCTTCCCTATGTTTTCTTCTAGCAGTTTTACAGCTTCATGTCTGAGAATGCCCAAAAGGCCAGGAGGAGCAATGTCCCTTTTTTTCGGAGCTGAACAGATTCAGTCTCTCATTTCTCTAACAAGCAGTTTTGTTGAGACCATATAAACACAATTCTTTCCAATTTTAAGCCATATTAAAAAGTTCAGCCTGCCCCATTCACTCCAAAAGTGCCTCCTAGGCTCCCTTGGTCTAGGAAATTACCCCTGGGTTTCTCGTTCCTAGGAATTCCCCCCTAGGTTCCTCTAACCTAGAGTATGTACCGGTACACCCTTAAGACACCAAGCTTTAAGCCTTGAAAACAGCTCAAATAAACTCTGAACTGTTGACTTACAATAAGGAGGTCCAGGTTTCAGGAGAGCTCACTGGGGTCACCTGAAGAATGCAGTGATCTGGAGGGCATAATGGGCCCCTATTGGTACCCAATGCCAGTTCAGTGTAGATTCCAGGTGGTCTCTGGTGGGTTTCTCTGAAATCCTGCCATGACTACACCAACAAATGTCTACGTAAATAATCCATAATCAATGTATAAATCAAAATTGGAGTGAGTTTATTATGAGCCTACTTTTGAGGACCATGGCCCAGGGCCTTCCTTCCCTAAGGAAGGAAGGGCACCAAAGAAGTGGGATGTACAGAGCGGTTATATACTGTCAAAGAGCATGTATCACATAGGATTGTAATGTCCCTTTTACTATAGCGACAAGATTGCCCTGTCAGATTGCCTGGCCAGAATAGCAATTGATGAACACAGCAGGGAGCGGGTCTGCTGTCTTGATGGGCTTGGCTGGTGTCAGGTCACTTGTCTCAAACTGGGTGGTCACAGGATGACTGCAACAACCAAATCCTTGCTTAGGGAGAAATGCTCATCCTTAAGGTAATGCCAATGAGGGCATCCTTATCTTAAGGGCATATTCTCTTTTTGGGACATGGGAAAGCAGATACACAATGCAGGCGACAGACACTTTTGGAAAAACAAACTCCGGCTAAATTAGTTTTACCCTGAATGGCTTCCTCATGTGCTCCAATATATCCTATTGCTTGCCATTTATTTATCTGTTCCTTAGAACTCATTGTGTGTCTGTTATGTATATAGAATATGTAATATCCTGGGGAAAACAGGGGTTGTAGGATATAGTGTCTGCAGAGAAGGAGCTTATTACCCTACTTGGAAAATTACTACATTTCTTTCTTTTTATTTGTGAGGAAGATCAGCCCTGAGCTAACATCCATGCTAATCCTCCTCTTTTTGCTGAGGAAGACCGGCTCTGAGCTAACATCTATTGCCAATCCTCCTCCTTTTTTTTTCCACAAAACCCCAGCAGATAGTTGTATATCATAGTTACACATCCTTCTAGTTGCTGTATGTGAGATGTGGCCTCTGCGTGGCCAGAGAAGCGGTGCTTCCGTGCGCACCTGGGATCCGAATTGGGGCCACCAGCAGTGGAGCGTGTGCACCGAGCAGCCAAGCCATGGGGCCTGCCCCAATAACTACATTTCTGAAATGCTAAACAGAAACACAGTAGAGAAAAAGATGTGCCTCGATGGTGGAGGAAATGCCACAGCAAATTTATTAATTGAATGCAAAACAGCGACAATCAGCACAAATGCCAAGAAAGCTCTGGAGACTCAAGTTTGCTCAACTAGCTTCTCACAATAAAGCAAAGATTCAGCACTGGTTCTGGAGACACCTTGATGTGGACATATGGTGATAACTTTGAATTCCTCTGAAGAGAATTTTTTAAACACAGGAAATAATGTGTGATTATTCTAACTAAACATAGATTATTTTTGTTTTATTTATTTATTTTTTCCCCCAAAGCCCCAGTAGATAGCTGTATGTCATAGTTGCACATCCTTCTAGTTGCTGTATGTGGGACATGGCCTGAGCATGGCCAGAGAAGCGGTGCGTTAGTACGCGCCCGGGATCCGAACCCAAGCCGCCAACAGTGGAGCCAGCACACCTAACCGCTAAGCCACGGGGCCGACCCTAAACATAGATTTTTAAAATGTCAAAATGAGTGGTACTCCTGGTGTGTTATTTCTGAATAACAGCTGTCATTGTCTTAGCTCTTTCCGCATAGTGTTTGCTCCTGCCTCACACCAGCCCTATGAACAGGGCTGGGGCGGGTATCATTCCTGATTTCCTGATGAGAATGCTGAGGCCTTGTAAAGGCCTCTCTTGTTAGGAGATCTGTCTGGGCACCAGTATTGATGATATCCTAGGATTTTTGTCTACTCAGTATTTTTCTTTATCTTCTGTAATTGCCATTAGATTTCAATATAATTGATAACTTGTTACCTTGGTTTTTCAAAAGAAACCCACAAAGTTTGTGGGTATCTTTTGGTACCTTGTTAAGCAAATCAGTAAAATGAGATTACCAGCTACAGCTGATGCTCATATTGACAAGCCATCTCCTTTATTTTTCTACCTGACAAGCTTGTTCATTCAATAGACATTAAGTGGCTGTTATGCAGTCATCATGACATTGTCAAGAGTGGGGGGATTGACAGGACAAGTGTGTACACTTCTCGTGCTGAAGAGAGTTTCAGTGCATTTGAGGGAAGATGAGATACACTCAGGAAAGTGTTAAGCCACTACCCTTCCAGACAGCACAATATTATTGTCAAAACGAGGGGTGCAGGTGTGCCGTGTCTGTGTGCTGATTCGGGAGTGGTCCAGGTGAGCTGGGGCTTCAACCAGACTTTAGTGATTGATGAGATTCTGTGAGGGGAGGACCAGGGAGGGCCTTCTACTGGAGTTGAGCTTGACTCAGGAAACAGGGAGAGACGAATTTGGGGGGTGGACTGGAGGCATGTAGAAAAATATAAGTGATAGTCTGGTTGAAGAGATGGCATCTGTAGACACTAAAAAGCCATGAAAGAAATTGTGTTTTCCTTATTTTCTGCTACTGGAGCCATGCGGTGAAGGAGCAGTTTTGAGATTACATCACAGCAGTGTAATGTGTGAGAGTCCTGGGGTGTGGCTGAAAGCCTGGAGGACCAACTGAACTTTCCATATATATATATATAGTTTATATGGGGTTGTATAGAGTGCTTATAACATACATTGTATTGGGGTGAACGTGGAAGCCTAAGCGAAACCATTTATCCCTTTGGCTGTTAGTGCCGCCTGTTTTATATGGAGCCAGTGAAGTCCAAGACTGAGTGGCATTGTATTAGGATGATGAAACACTCTAGGCAAGAGTCCCTTCATCAAGGGATGTGCAGCTTGCTACCTGGATAGATGCCTGGCTACACCTTCCATGAAAGGTTCACATGATGCAGATATGAAAGAGGCAGGATCCTGTGCCTAATGGCTGGCAACAAGCAGGTAGACATTTTCCTAAACCAGCAGCTGGAGCAGCACTGTCAAGACATCACACCTGACATCCTTCCTTGCCCGAGTCTTACCTTCTTCCTCTAAGAAAGGATATTCTCTGATGTTTTGGCCAATCCACATATACAGAATCCCTTCAGTTTCACCAATGAGAGCTCATTTCTAAATTCATGCTAATTAAACGAACCACTCATTTCACCAATGGAAAGCTATTTCTGATATTCAGTAAGCTAAGTAGCAAAGCCTGTGGTGTTTATCAAGATATGACTAGCTTAAAGAGACATGAATAGCTGAAATGCACAGCCAGGTCTGATGTGACACTTTCTGATATAAGACTAGCTGACCCCTAGAATCTGAATTCTCTATTAGGGTGAATGACTGCCCTTGAAGGTAAAGCTTGAACTAACTGATCTATGCGTTGTGTATTACCGTCAACGCTGAAGAATATTTTATGAATTTCTTAATTTGTTAAAAACATTACAGAAAGAGCATCTCCTATCCAGCAGTTAATTCAGTTTACTTTATAGTCTCAACATGATGACTACAGTATGTTTTTTGTTTTTAATTTGCTCTTTACTTCTGCCACACTTATTCTCTTCGCTTTGCTTTATAATCAACAAAAGTTTAGCGAAATATACATATAAGTAATGAAAATATCATGAGGAGAACCCAGGACATGCATATATTGAACACACACATCCTAAACATGTTGTTGTTCTGAAATCCTAATGAGTAGTTTTGCAAGGTGTTTATAGGCCTCAAAGTGGCCTCCTTTGTGAGATTTCCACTTTATTCCCTGGTGCCACGTGTAGTTATGAGCCTTCTCATTCTGTCCAGATTCTATTGGCCTGTAGCTGGGAAAAGTTTTCTTTGCCAGCAGATCCCTGTCCAATTATTTTATTCTTGTCTGGTTTATTTACTTTTTCATTATATTTCCCCCAAACAGTTCCCAACTTGCACCCAAGATAAGTCAGTTTCCTGGACCTTTTGTTGTTGAAGGCAGAGAATCTATTATCATCCTGTGGTGCCTAGTATACCCTGTCCTTTGACTTTGCCACGCATATTCAAACAGATGTTAAAGGGACAGCATATTTGAATGTATGAAATATGCTAAAAAATTGCTTAAAATATGCTTAAAGTTCAGGGAGTTCTCCGATTGAGTGTCTGGATTTTCTGATCTTATAATCTCGGCCCACATGCCATCTCTACCTCTAAAGAAAGAGACTTATCTTCTCAAAGAATCAGCTCTTAGTTTCATTGATGTTTCTATTCTTTTTCTAGCCTCTCTTTCATCTATTTCTGCTCTGATTTTTGTTATTTCTGTCCTTCTACTGACTTTAGGCTTTGTTTATTCTTCTTTTTCTAGTTCTTTTAGGTACAGTGTTAGATGGTTTATTTGGGCTTTTTCTCATTCCTTGAGGTAGGCTTGTATTGCTATAAATTTCACTCTTAGTACTACTTTTGCTGCATCCCATAAGTTTTCATATATTGTTTTTCATTATCATTTGTCTCTAGGTATATTTTGATTTCTCCTTTGACTTATTCATTGATCCAATAGTTGTTCAGTAGCATGTTGTTTACTGTCCAAATATTTGTGACTTTTCCAATTTTCTCTTGTTGTTGATTTCTAGTTTCATACAATTGTGGTCAGAAAAATGCGTGATATGATTCAGTCTTCTTAGAATTATTGAGGCTTACTTTGTTTCCCAACATATGTCTATCTTTGAGAATGTTCCATGTGAACTTGAGAAGAATGTGTATTCTGCTGTTTTAGGATGAAATGTTCTCTATATATCTATTAAGACTATCTGGTCTGATGTTTCATTTAAGGCCACTGTTTCCTTGTTGACTTTCTGTGTGGATGATCAATCCATTGATGTGGGTGGGGTGTTGAAGTCCCCTACAATTATTGTGTTGCTGTCAATTTCTCCCTTTAAGTCTGTTAATAGTTGCTTTATATAGTTTGTTGCTCCTGTGTTAGGTGCATGTATATTAATGTATTATGTCTTCTTGGTGGAATGTCCCTTTTATCCTTACATAATGTATGTCTTTGTCTCTTGTCAGGCAAGGGAAACAAAAGAAAAAATAAGGAAGTGGGACTACATCAGACTAAAAAGTTTCTGCACAGCAAAGGAAACTGTCAACAAAATGAAAAGACAACCTACCAACTGGGAAAAAATATTTGCAAATCATATATCTGACAAGGGGTTAATTTCCAAAATATATGAAGAACACATACAACTCCACAACAAAAAAATGAACGAACTGATCAAAACATGAGCAGAGGATATGAAGACATTTTTCCAAAGAAGTTATACAGATGGCCAACAGGCACATGAAAGATGTTCAGCATCACTAATTATTAGAGAAATGCAAATCAAAACTACAATGAGATATCACCTCACACCCATCAAAATGGCTATTATTAAAAAGGCAAGAAATAATAAGTGTTGGAGAGGATGTGGAGAAAATGGAACCCTCATACATTGCTGGTGGGAACGTAAACTGCTGCAGCCACAATGGAAAAAAGGATGGAGATTACTCAAAAAATTAAAAATAAAAATACCATAAGATCCAGCTATTCTACATCTGGATATTTATCCGAAGAATATGAAGTCAGTAATTCAAAAAAATGTATGTGCCCCTATGTTCTTCACAGCGTTATTCACAATAACCAACACTAGGGAGCAACTCATGTCCTTATCAATGGATGAAAGAATAAAGATGTGATATATATACATATATACCATGGAATACTACTCAGCCATCAAGAAGACAACATCATACCATTTGTGACAGTATGGATGGACATTGACGGTATTATACTAAGTGAAACAAGTCAGATAGAGAAAGAAAAATACTGATTGATTTCACTCATATTTGGAAAATAAACAAACACATAGATAAGGAGTACAGATTGTAGTTACCAGAGGGAAAGAGGGAAAGCTGTAAAGGGGCACATATGTATGGTGACAGATGAAAATAAGACTATTGGTGGTGAACATGATCCAGTCTATACAGAACTGAAATATTGTAATGTACACCTGAAATTTACACAGTTATAAGCCATATGACCTCAATAAAATTAAAAAGAAATTTATTTTTAAATATAGCAAGACCCACTTTACACCTGGGCTGCAGGCAGCCCACACACTCACTGAATTACACACAGGGCAGTTTCCCAGGTGAGTCCTGTCTGTTTTGCCACGCTTGGAACCTCCTGATGAAGAGCACAGACCCAAGGATGCTGAAGCAGGTGGGACCCCTGAAGCAGGGAATGTTCTGAGAGTGTGTGACACAAAGTACCTGTGCAGTGCATACTGGGTACTGAGTTTGTGCTTCTCTTCAAGGTATGCCTTTGGTCATAATCTGCAGATAACTCAAGAAAAATCACTCTTAGGCTTGTTAAATGGAAAACTCTCATGTCCCAACTTCAAAGCTGCTGAGTTAGAATTCCGGGGAAAGGGACACTGGACTTGTCCAGTTATTATCGTGTAGACTGAGGTCTGAGAAGCAGTGCTGCTGGTGTCCAGCTGTAGCCACTGCCCCAGGTCAAAGCTCCACATCTTGTGAGGCCTGAGAGGGCTCCCAGGGGAGATTTATGTCTGTTGTCTGCAGAGGGGCGGCCACCTTACCTCTTCTCGCTGGCTCTCTTCCCTAACTGGCTTCCTTGTGCCTTTCTTAGTCCTTTTCTTTACCTTCAGAGATAACTGGGAGAGGCAAGATAGAGATACAAATTTTACTAAATCTAACATTTAATTAATCTTTAAAAAAATTGTACAGCGTTCAGATGTAATATTTATTTTTCTGTTGGGTTGTTTTTTGTCTTTTTTGCTTTTGTTGTCTTAAAGTATTTTGTGTTATTGGCTGGGAAGATAGCATGATATTAACATCAGCTTTATATGGAGCCCCAAACCAGGAAAGCACTTTATATTTGTCATATGGAATTAAGAATCGCATTTGTGTAATGATGTTTAAAGGAATTTGGTTGTTTTATTCCTTGTTTTTTCTTCTTTTTGGCGTTATAAAGTCCAGGTTTCTTCTTGGTGGACTGATCAGGAATATTGATGTCTGATCTATAAGTGAAGAGTAAATAGAAGGGCATTGTTACTATTCAGAAGTCTCTCCCTCACCAACTTTTCATAAATGGTAGCATGGGTGTTAGAGTTAAGAATTTTGATTTTTCCCCCATTGGATTATAGAGAGAAAAATAGTCATTAGAGACTTAACTTGGACTTGTAGTAAAAGAGCATAACATAAGAGCACTGAGCTTGGGCTCTGCCATGTATCAGCTTTGTAACCTGGGTGAGTTTTCTAGCCAGTGTACCCAGTCTCTTCATCTATAAAATGATGAGAAGAACAACATCTACTACATCGGGATATTTTGAGGGTTATGGGAGTTCATGTATGTTCAAGCACAGAATTAACATTCAGAGTGTGGTGCCTGGTTCAGTAGAAGTGTTTGCTGCTGTTATTATAATTATCATTATTTCATGTCCTTATCTTCCTCATGAGTACCCTGTAAAACCAACAATATTCCACAGTGTAAACAGTTTTATTCCAGGTCCCTGCTTAAAGGCCTTCAGAGGGAGCCTCGTGCTCATAACCTCCTGTTTTTATCCCAGTCTCTAGGGGAATGCATTAACCTCTTTCTTCTTTGCACTGAGGCACTGAATGGGGGCCCACACCCAACCCTACATGTCCTCCTTTTAGTATCCCATGCTTTTGAGACACTGCTTAGTGTTTACTTGGTGGACTATACTCCCTGACATGAACAACTCATGGGAGATAAGATGTAGGAAACATTGTTCCATGTAGGTCTCTGAGTTTATCATAACACAGAGTACAGTTGATCAAGAGTTCCTTAATGCAAAGATCTTCAGAGATGAGGGTGTTCTAATGTGACACCACCTGAAAATAAAGCAAGCACATAAAAGCATATTAAGTTTTAAAAGGAAAAGCACACAACTAAAAGAATTGATCCCATTAAATACACTATTTTATTTGTTTATGCATCAAATTACTGATAGGAAATAGCTAGGTGTAGAGATAGTAGAATTGACCAATTTCATAGAGAATTCTTTTTAACAGTTGTACATATCTTGTGTTTTACATCATTGATTATGGTAACATTTTCATCATTTCCTTTCCTAGTGTCTTTCTCTTTCTCAACTTTTCCAAGAGATATATTTATATTGTCCTCTAAAATTTTAGGTCAATTTAGAAAAAGTTATCAAACATTTTAAGTTATTGATTTTGTATAGTGGAAGAGCTCTAGATTGAAAGTTAATTAGTAATAATTAGAGTTTTAGTTTCATAAAAGATGGTAGTTGGAATTGATGACATGATGTTTGTAACCTAGTTTTTTCTTCATTATTTGATATAGTTTTCAAAATGACAGAGCAGGTAATTTTCATGTAATATATTGTCTCACTTTAAAATATGTGTTCTTGGAGAGGGTGATGGAGGTAAGTAGAAAATTATTTAATGTAGTGACTTGTTTTTCTCAAGTTGATCTGTTATAATCCCAACAGCTATATAGCGTCATTTTGTCCAAATGACCTGATGGCATTTCTTGACTTTTCTTGTTGTGGCTCTAGCAATCTGAGGTCACACCATCTTTTCCCTCCTAGTCATGTTTTCAGTTATAAGAGTGACACTGTCAATAATATAGTGACAATTTTGCACACAGTCTACTATTTACTAAAATATATATATCAATTGCAAACTTTGATAACATAATTATTAAGTAATGAACTATTTGCAGTGCACTTAACAACTGATTGCTACACATTATTGTGTAGTGACATCATGGTTAAAACCATTATTTTCAACATGTGACCCCTTTCAATTTTATTTTAAAGGAAAAGGTTCAATGACTTTTTTCTTTTTGAAGAAGAAAGACTTGCATTTCCATCTTAGAAAATTGAGAATTTGTTTTTTGCCTTTTTTTGTCTTCAGCTCTTCTTTATATTGGTTACTAATTCACATGTCCAGTTACTTCAGATTCATGGTGTTACCTCTTCTGCCTTTTTCATGGTTCTCACTTTAATTTTTCTATAATCCCGTCTGTGAAAGGTGTTTATCTCCACCTTCATATATCGAGGAAGGAACGGACCCTCCTTTATGTGAACTTGGAGACAGAGGCCACGGTGAAGCCTTGGTGCCCCTCCCCACCAGTGAGCCATAGAAAGCCTGAAGACGCCTGTGAATCTTTTGCTGCCCTCCTGACTCCCTACATAGTTGGCGTTGTCTCCACAGAGGAGCCTATCTTGGTACAATTGAATTTTTGAAGTCTATAGAAAACTGCTGAAGGATAAGATTGGCTAGAAAGGACATCAGCAAGCAGTGTGCTCCAAAAGTTGGTGGCAGAAACATTAATAAGAAGAAAACCTTTATGTTTATCTTGTTTTCTTTTTATGTTCTCTATCTTCATTTTCCTTTACTTAGATGGTACAAACCCTGTCCACCCCCCATGGTGGTTCTTTTCCTGGAGTCCCATGGCAGTTTATTAATATCTCTTTCATTCAAATTATTTCTGTAGTGTAATTTATCTGTTCATATATATCTGTTTTCCTTGCAGACTGCTAACATTTCAATACCTTTGAGCACATAGTATATACTTAAGTATTTGAGTGACTAAATGAAGCTCTTTTGTGGAATAAGATCTAAATAAATAAAATACCTACTAAGCACATGAATGCAAGCATTTGAGAGAGAGTTTTGTGTCTGCTGAAGCAGCCTGTGGACCAGTTTAGGGGCTCAGTGCCAAGGTTACTTAATAAATTTAGATAAAATGAAAGAGATAATTAACTTTAGTTTTAAAATTCTTGGAGAACAGGAACAGCATATCTAGGTGTGGATCAGGACTGGATCATTCTTGTTGCATCTTTGGAAAATCCAGTCCTTTATCTTTCTATGAAAATGTGACTGGCCAAGAGAATGAACAGAGGACTGGCTTTTAGAAAGGCAGTTTTGTCACAGGAAGTCCTGGAAGAAAAAATATAGAAGGAAAACAGGTAGAGACATGGCAGAAACGTTTGGTGTAGAAACCCTAAAAATTGGGTTTCCATGCTTGGCTGAAAGAATTGTAACCCAACTTTTCTCCAATATAGATTTGAGCAGCTTTTAAATATCTAGGTATACAAAAGGATTGCAAGGGAAAATAGATCAAACTGAAAGGAATTTAGGATGGAAAAATGAAATGCAGCTGAAGTAAGCCAGCGCACTGAAATGTGTTTCAGAAGGACCTGCAGTTTTTAAAGGTAGTTGGAAATGTATCCCTCAGGTTTAATGTAGAAAGGGAAATGGAAACAATTCTCTATCATCTCATGTCCATGAGATTAAAAACAACAGTCTCTCAGAGAAGCAAAACTTTTCTGGCCTCTAATGTCCCAAAAAGTGTTTTGAATGGTGCCTAATGAAAGAGATTCTGTGTGACGTAATGCAAATACAGTATCATCAACTCATTTCTGAGTTTGGTTCAAACACTTTAGGACATGTTCAATTGAGGTAATGCAGAATTCTATAAGGGCCAAGGAAGAGGCCGACAGCATTCTCTCTCAGCTTCTCACTTGACCAAGGGAGAAAATGTTCTTGAACAGATTGACCACAACTCCTAAAGACAATACTCCATTTTCAATTTTTCTTTTTGTAAACTCAGTCTGCATTTCCCCTTACATATGCAAGCTAAAGCCTGTGTGTAGACATCCTTCGTTGGCAATGAGGAGCAGATCCATACTATTAAGTAATCAAATAAGCAGAACATCCGGTTGGCCCCTTTTAGGAAAATTACAGGTTTAAGCCCACCATCATCGGTAGAAGGACATGGTATACTAGAATTAAAATATCTACCACTTATTATGCAGCTAATCATATGTCATGCTATTTAAATGAAACTCAATGTATTCTTCTATTAATTTGACTAGATTTTATAAAAACTGATGTATAATTTTATATTGGTGCATTTTAACTTAAAATGTAAAACTATTTAGAGACCATTTCATTCAGTTTTAGAGGCATATTTTGTATATTTTGATGATTTTATTTATTTTCCTTCATAGTAGAAAGGCACATCCTACTCTTTTTCTTGTTGCCTTCTCTCTACAGGATAAAATCATGCAAGTTTATTTTGTTTTATAAGGCAAAATCTTACGTTGTGATGATAAAGAGATCATTTCTGAAACATGTTTGGAACTGTAGGGAGCCCAGAATTTTAGATTACGCTCAGAATTTTGTGAGATAACTTCAAAGAAGATGGAATATTTAAAATTTTTCCAGAAAAGTTTTCTCCTACGTTTCTTCACTGTAATTAAAAAAAAATAAAGTTCAGTTTCTTAATTCTTCAGATTGGTGAGTGAAGGAGTTGGCAGGATTAAATGTACCCTTGAGAGAGCTCTTTCTGGGTTACTCTTTCAAAACAACCATCGTGGGCCGACCCCGTGGCTTAACAGTTAGGTACACGCTCTCCAGTGCTGGCAGCCCTGGTTCGGATCCCAGGCGTGAACTGACGCACCGCTTCTCCGGCCATGCTGAGGCCGCGTCCCACATACAGCAACTAGAAGGATGTGCAGCTATGACATACAACAATCTACTGGGGCTTTGGGGGAAAAAATAAATAAATAAAATTTTAAAAAAAGTAATTCAAACAAAACCCAGCATCCCAGATGATAAATATTTAATGGGGACTCTGTCAGTCCCAGAGCTGCTGACAGAGGCAGTTCCCAAAGCTCCAGCAGGTCCCAGGAGAAGACAGCACTGGTCGTCAGTGTCATCAGACTTTGGATGAGGCGTGGTCATTCTCTGGATGTTAGAACTGAGTGGAGTTTTCAAACGCAACCCAGTGACTCTAGACCTGAGCCCTGCTCAGAAGCCAGTTGACTTGTCATTGGCTCTGAGCCTGGTGTCTTCCCTCTGCTCGTGCCCCTTTCTGCCATTTCTCATGCATCTCCTGACTCTTTCTCTTTCCTACACCTTCTTTCTTCTTTTTTCTCTCTTTCTTACTTTTACTTTCTATTATATTCCTTCTCCTTAGCATTTTTCTCTTATTGTTCTCATTCATTTTCTTTTTATTTTG
>JAQQSS010000783.1:0-19491 GCA_028646465.1 Rhinoceros unicornis
GCCTTCTATTAAAATGGCATTTTTGAAAGTGGCTTTACATTAATTTTAAAAGTTGATGTTATATTATTAAATTCTTCTAGAAGTATAGTCATTTTCTTTTTATAAGTCTGAGTCCATTCAATATATTCTAATACTGACCTAGTTATAGCCAGTATAAGTTTTATTTTGGCATCTAGGTCAAGTGCCTGTCTCAACAGAAATTTAGTGGAAATGCTTAACATTGTGGTCTTTCACTATCTTATTACCCAGGTAAACTTAAGTTCACTGTAATGTAGAAAATGAAATTGTGGTGATCTGTGTATATTTTTGGTATGAACAGATCATACAATTCACAAAACTTCTTTATTCTTTATGCTCTAAATAATCCAGAGACATAAAGAGCGATTAGAGGAACAAAATCATAATCAAAACATGATTCATTGGATTTAATCTGATAAAATAATGTTTTCATGTGTATTAATAATCAATAACAACTATATTACATGTAGCTAGGAAATGAAGTATCTGGCTCAAGGCTTTGGTCACATATATTTTTCAATAATTAGTTATTATATTAATTTTTGGCCCAATATTTGCTAATTTTTAAAAATAAGTACATCTGATGACAAAAGTTCAATTACATGGTCATCTTAAATTTGTAACTAAAAATTGACATATTTAAAAGAAATTGATGTATATTTATTGCTTTGCACATTTAAGTAGTCTACCTGGCTGTATATTATTTTTTCTACTTGGTCACTCAAACAAGCTACTATTTAAAGAGGAGTAAACTTTGGAGAGAAAGTCTAACATTGCGCATGGACTTTAATCATGAACTTGGCTGATGGATATATACTTCAGATTCTAAATTCTATGTTATTTGTCTTGAAGGCATATCATTGAATTAATGTCAAGAATTGTATTGGAGCTGATCTTTTTCTTGTGACTCCTGGTCACATTTAAAAAAAAAAATAGATTTCCTCATATTCATCACAGTTTGTATTTTATTTCTTTTGTTTCTGCTTTTATTTCATATATATAAACACTTTCACCCCTGTATACACAATTGTCTCAACCTCTGTTCAGGTAATATTCATGTCACCCTTCCCATGGCTCTTAAAAATAAAAAAGATACATATTTGGAGGTTTTCCAGTCAAGTTATTAACACATTTTTAATTAAGTGGTATATTAAAAAGCCTCTTATAGTATTAGAGCCACTCAAAACTATTTGGTTAATTAGAGTATGTGGTTTGTGGGTTCTAATTGGTTTTGTTATAACTTTTACTTCCAATACATAGGATTCAACCTAAAATCTGCCTTCTCTGATGTCTCATATGAGTCTTGCCTGTTTTCTCTGCCTTTTTCTCTCCAATAAATTCTATGAAAATGTCTTCTGATCTTGGGAATTTTTCTAGGGAATCCTGACTTTGTCTTTCCCAGAAGATTGCTGGTTTGTGCTTTCCTATCTTCCCATCAATATTTCTATTCCAAATGGACCTTTCTCTTACTGGTGGGATCTATCACAATGTATTGAAGCTGGAGCCTGACTTACATTATGAATTTAAATAATGGACAGAATATTATTTGCAGCAGATTATGTGCCCTCAGGACTGACTCAGATTTCCTGTGGGTGGGTATATAAAAAACTAAATAAATAATAATCATATGTAACTTGAATAAGATCTATCCCTCACCTTGTGCTATATTATGGGCTAATAATTGAACGTTTGGATTCAAGTGTAGGTTCGATTCCTAATTTGTTTAGCCATGGGATTATCCAGGAAAGATTCATGCTATTCCTTCTTCCAATTCTTTCTGCTTTTTTGCTGTTAAATATTAAGTTTTTTCTCTCGGTGTAAACATTGTTTATGTTTGGTGTTGTATTTTAGTTACTGTTTTTCATGAATGACATTAATTGTGACTCAAATAATAATTAACTAGATGATATTTCACTGGATCCACAATAAACAATACCTAAACAAGTATAATACCTTGAAAAAATCATATTATATATTTTTTCAGAATAATTTTTCCCTTTTTCACCAGTTTTTGAGGGAGTTGAAAAGCATATAGATTTTAGATATCCAAAAGTAATAAATAGGACCAAGTGTTATCAGAAAAAAGACAATGTAATTATTAGTATTTGAGAAATAAATTTGAATGAAATATAAGTTGTCATATAATTTCTAGTTCAAACATGGTCCATCAACCTGAAGAAAATCTTGGTTTCTTCTTTCAGATACACCCAAGAAGATCGAATAGATTTAGAAAATTTTTAGACAGTAACTCATAAAATGTTACAATCCAGGACACTGCTGTTCTGTAGAGCTTAACTTACCTAATTAGGCACATTCTATATTTAACATTATTGTAAAGATTCAATTTTATTAACTCATTTTGTCTTCCAATATTTACTCCAATAACGTAAAATGAAAAGTAATGTTCTCATTCTACAGGTGAGCAGACAATAGCAAGTCATTTTACACAATTACTGAAAGGTCTAGAAGGCTGATATTCTTTCCAATGCTCTGTACACTGATTTCTATCTGACCTGTTTGGATGTCAGAGGAAATTATTTTTTAGCCAATAACTTGTTACTTTAATGTGATTTAATCTGAAAACAGCTAATATAATACAGTGGTAAATTACTCAGTTGACATGATGGTTTTAAAAATTACATGAATTCAGCCAGTGAGTGAACACCCACATTTTCCATTTGATCCTGCAGTAAGCAGCAGGAACACTTGACTCACTGTCTTGTCACTGTTTCCTGACCTGCAACCGCGAAATTCTACAAAAAACAAATACAAGGACATAGATCACCTTCCCTTGAGTCACAATGTTACTCATTCTTTTTGTAGTAAATGAATTGTAATTTTTTGAATATTTTCAAATTTGTCCCATGAGGTGTCAACATGAAGAATGTCACTGAAGTTACTATATTTGTACTGAAAGGCTTCACAGACAATCTTGAGCTGCAAATCATCTTATTCTTCTTGTTTCTAGCAATCTACCTGTTTACTCTGATGGGAAATTTAGGACTGGTTGTATTGGTCGCTGGGGATTCCCGGCTCCACAACCCCATGTACTATTTTCTGAGTGTGTTATCATCTGTGGATGCCTGCTATTCTTCAGTAATTACCCCAAATATGTTAGTAGATTTTATGTCAAAGAGTAAAGTCATTTCATTCCTTGGGTGTGCAACACAAATCTTTCTTGCTACTACTTTCGGAACCACGGAATGCTTTCTCTTGGCCGCAATGGCATATGATCGCTATGTTGCAATCTACAACCCTCTGCTGTATCCAGTTAGTATGTCACCCACAGTCTATGTGTCACTCATCATTGCTTCCTATGTTGGTGGCATCTTGCATGCTTTTATACACACAGTGGCCACATTCAGTCTATCATTCTGTGCATCCAATGAAATTAAACATATCTTTTGCGACATCCCTCCTCTCCTTGCTATTTCTTGTTCTGACACTCATGCAAACCAGCTTCTACTCTTCTACTTGGTGGGCTCTATTGAGATAGTCACTATCCTGATTGTCCTGATCTCCTATGGTTTCATTCTCATGGCAATTCTGAAGATTCCTTCCTTTGAAGGGAGACAAAAAGTTTTTTCCACGTGTGGCTCTCACCTGACTGGAGTGTCAATTTATCATGGAACAATCCTCTTCACGTATGTGAGACCCAATTCCAGCTATGCTTTGGACCATGACATGATAGTGTCGATATTTTACACCATTGTGATTCCCATGCTGAACCCCATCATCTACAGTTTAAGGAACAAAGATGTAAAAGAGGCAATGAAAAGAGTGTTCAGGAAAAATTGGTTTGTCAATAAAATATACTCTTCGCACTAAAGATTAAATTGAAACCATTGAAGAATAATGTTCGCTGTCTCAATATCAAAATGATAAAAATATTTTGTTTTAGTTTATTAGTGTCTGTCTATTCTTCTTAGACATTTTTATACAAAGATCACTGTCATACCTCCACCTGTGCCATTTCCACACATGCAGAAAAACTGTCATCTATTTGCTTTTTACTTAATTCACTTTCAGATACACATATATATACATTTACATAGATATGTACATATATGCTGATACTGATTGTGTTATTTGGTTAGGGCTGCCATAACAAACCACTAAAAGCTAGAGGCTTAAACAAAAGAAATGTATTTCTCACTGTTCTAGACTCGAGAAGTCTGAGATCAAGGTGAAGTCATGGTTGGTTTCTAGTGAGGCCTTTCTCCTTGGGTTGTAGATGGCAGTCTTACCCCTGGTGTCTTCACATTGTCACTCTTCATGTGTTTCTTTGTCCTATCTCCTCTTCTTATAAGGACACCAGTCATATTGTATTAGGGTCCACCCTAAGGACCTTTAAATAACTATCTCCACATAGTCCTTATTGACAAATACAGTCACATTCCGAGGTACAGGGGGTTAGTTTACAACATATGAATATTGATATATATTATTTTATATTTACACATACACACAGAGTCACACATACATAATCTTTACTATAAAATGTATAGTATTAACTTTCATCTCATGTGACTCACATTGGATAGGTTTCAATAGTTGCAATTATTAGCAACTTTATGATTATATCTGACTAGTTTAAGCAAATACAACCTAATCGATAGCAAAACCACAGTTCACATAGTCCCCTAGCACTTTCCACGGAATCATTAGTTTGGACTCCAGTTCCAAGCACTCTGCTCCATCCTTAGATCTAATATGCATTGGCACCAATCTAATACCAACCTAGGATTCAGGGACCACAGGGAATGTGTTCAGATTCCTGGTGTCATTACCATGCTGGTTGAGGATGCATTTCTCCTTTTATTATTTCATTATTTCATCCAGAGCATGGACACTGAACCCATCTTCATTTCCTCACAGAATACAGAGACTAGGCATTAGCATTTACCAAGATTACACTTAAACTCAAGAATGACAAAAGATAAGCACAATTCAGAGAATAAGGTGCAGCTGTCTGGCAGATTAAGCTCTTCTCACAACTAAGCCCCAGCCATCTTTATGGGTTTCCCTACAGAGCTGGTTCTGATTCAGCTTGGGCTCTGTTTTTCTTTGACTGCTACCTGTCTGTGATGCCCTTGAAGATTCCACCTCTCATCAGTGTCCAGGCCCAAGAACCAGGGTGCAGAAGAGAGCCTTTCCTATGCTCATGGTTAGTTCTGCTTCGAACAGTCCTCATTTTCACAGCAAGGACATGTCTCCCTCAAAGTTAATTATATGTGGTTGTGTTTTTCCTTCCTACCCTCCTTCCTTCCTTTCATTATCATTAATATTCTTTTGAATGTGAAATTCCTTTAGTTGCAATAAGACAATCTCCTTAAAAGAGAGAGTATAGCCTAAAGACATTTCTCATTTTACTGACTTATTCTTAGGGAATCCCATTTAGGGATTATTATGTTTAAATAACACCTCAGCAATTCAAATATGGAACATCTCTTACACAAAATATTACTCTCACATTTTTTTTGCATTTCTTTTCCTCTGTTTGAAAAGCTATCCACACCTCTAATAACATCATTTTGTCCATTTAATGCCTCTTCTCAGTGAGGATCTCGTTGACTACATTATGATAATTGCAATTTACCTACTTTGCTTCTCCTCGTATTTCTTATATGTATCGATTGCACATATCATTATTTCACATAGTATTCCCTTAAATTTATATATGATTTATTCTCTAATCTAGTTTCCAGAGTCTAGTAAAATGTATGACATATATTATTGCTTAGTAAATATTCTCTAAATTAATGAATATTTTAGGTAGGAAACCGTTAAAAATATTTTACTTAACTCAATCACGGGACACAAGTGTAACAGAGATAGTGTTTTTATTTAGATGTTAGTTATTGCTTAGATTTTCTAGTTTAATTTTTTCCCTTTAAGATTTTTCCTCTTCTTTCTGTTGATCCATGTACTATTCTTTCCTAGCTTTCTGAATTGGATATGGATTTTCCAAAGAACATTGTGTCAGTGGCAACCCACATATTTTATATCATACTTTCAATATCAATCTTTCTGATTTTTTTCTTATTTTCTTTGACGTAGGACTGGTTGAATAACTTATTTTTAAATGCCTAAATGGAATAGTTTGAGAGGTTTAAAAATGTGTTATTCGTTTCTAAACAGAATGAAATTTTTAAATTGTCTTTATTCAGATCTTAGTTTTCACTAATATGGAAGATTTCATAAATGCTACACATTTACTTGAAAAGAGAGAGAATATTCTCTTATTTGTAGTCACAGCTTAATACATACTTATTTATAAAAATAATCTTACGGAATGTGTAGTTTAATTCTTTTATCCTAATGAATGTTTTCTTGACTGAAAATGTTTATCGGATCTTCAATAGGTGTCCCTAATGACAGAATGCTTCCATCGATTTCTGTCTTTATGTCTGTTCTATGACAAGTTTCCTGCTTTTAGATATTTGTTAATACATTACTATTTGTGTAGATAACACTCTCTGTTAAGTCTTTATTGTGAATTAAAATCTGTCATTATAAAGTATCCTTGTTTTATTTTGATACTTGTCCTGCATTCTATCTCTCTTAATATTAAAATTACAACTAATGCTCAGTTTTCATGGATATTTCCTAAATGTATATGTGCTCATACTTTTGTTTTTACCTTTCTGGAATACTTTGTAATATATTTGGCTTTCATGACACTATACTAAAAGTCTTTTCTTTTTAAGGTATATTAGGTGCATTTCAATTATTGTTCATCATATATTTAGTCTTGGCTTTGTCATGATGTTCATGTTACAAATATGTGTCACATACACGCAGACTTATACAGGCATATACACACACAGTCACACACACACACAAATATATGTGAAGATTTTCCCTTTGTGGTCTGTCTTCATTACTCTCTGTGTCGTGAATTATTTATTTTAGCATTTTTTTGAATATATTTAGTTTTATAAATTCCCTTTATATTATCTCTGTTGTCCTTCTTTTTCACATACAACTTCTTGATGTCCTACTATGAGAAATATTGACATTAACAATGAACAGTTGAAATTCATTTGACTACTTTTTTTTTTTTTTTGTGAGGAGGACCAGCCCTGAGCTAACATCTGCCAATCCTCCTCTTTTTTGCTGAAGAAGACTGGCCCTGGGCTAACATCCGTGCCCATCTTCCTCTACTTTATATGGGACGCTGCCACAGCATGGCTTGACAAGCAGTGCGTCGGTGCGCGCCCGGGATCCGAACCGGCGAACCCCGGGCCGCCACAGCGGAGCGCGCACACTTAACCGCTTGCGCCACCGGGCCGGCCCCCTCATTTGACTACTTTTAATCCTGTATTCATACGTTGTCTTTTGTTGAGTTTCCTCATTCCTATTTTACCCTGGCTTGAAAGATTGCTTTTGAAAAATCTGATGTTAATTTGTTTTGCTAGCCCTTAAAATTATCAAGTTCTACTGGTCTAGATTCTGTGTAGGAAACCTTTGCTTTAATATATATAATTTAGTACTCATCATTTCTTGCTGACTTACTCAGAACACATGATGTCCTTTCAATAGGAAGTTTCAACACTTCTCTCATTGCAGGAAAAAGAAATCTTAACTATAGCTTGTGTTGTTTGTTTCTTTGACTTTATTCTCTAGTTTGAAGGATTAAATTATGTGCATGTTCTATCTTCTTTGCATATCTAGTCTCCTTATCTTCTATTACTCTTACTATATTTTTGTAGAATCAATTCACTTTTATTTCTTGAGTTTCACATGACCTTTTTTTACTTAATGCAAATAATATTGAGATATATCTAAGGGTTATAATATAATTTTAATATGTTTAAAGAAATATGCATTTTCATCACTCCAAAATGAAACCTTGCAGCAGCTAGCAGTCATTCTGCATTCTCCCACCCACAAACCTAGGAACCACTGCTCTACCTACTGTCTCTATAGATTTGCCTATTCTGGACATGGCATATAAATCTTAATCGTACAATATGTGGTCTTTTGTGAGTGATTTCTTTCTTTAGAATCTAATTGTTAGCGTTCATCCACAGCGTAGCCTCTATCAGTACATTTTTTTCTTCTTGCCAAACAATATCCGTTGCATGGATATACCACACTTTTTATTCATTCATCAATTGATAGACATTTGAATTGTTTCCACTCTTTGCCTATCATTCATAATGCTTATGAATATTTCCATGCAAGTGTTTAAGTGAACTTATGCTTTCAATTATCTTGGGCAGATACCAATGAGTAGGGGTCAGACCTAGATTTATTGGTGAATTCCATGAAACATTTAAAGAAGAATCAATACCAATACCTCACAAACTCTTCCAGAAAATAGAAGAGGGGAAAACACTTATCAACTTATTCTATGGCATCAGTGTTACCTAGATGCCCAAACCAAAGACTTCACAAGAAAAACAAAAAAACAACAAAAAAATGGTAAATGGAATAGTAATTCTTTTGGATATACACATAATAATCCTCAAGAAAATACTGGCAAATCAAATTGAGCAATATAAGAAAAAGAGAATTCAGGAGTCTACTCAGTCTTATTTTCCTTCTAGACTAGTTTTCCTTTCTACAGTGATTTTTTTCCCCCAAATCTTTCAGGAACACAATCAACTCTTTATGAACTCTCATTTTTTAAACATACATTTTCTGATTTTGTCTATATTTTATAACTGCTGTCATTAATATATTTTAGATTTTTCTTAATTTGTATGTATGTATGAATACATGTATGTGTGTATCTATTTTTGCTTTGTGGTATATTTCTCTTGTATATTTTCATTATCTATAAATGAAATAATTAGAACATGCTTTTTTTGGTTTACATAATATTTTTGAATGTGCGAGACTTGTTTGTAAGCTTTTCTTTCCCTCATGTTTCAATGAAATAAATTTATAATACACTTGGGAAAAATTGTGTGTGTTTGTGTGTGTAATGTTAGGGTTATGCTAGAGTATCTTTCATAGCTTTACATCTAGAGGACTTCCATCTCTGTTGTTAACATAATTGATTGTTCTTGTTTTTGATACTGTTTTTGGTATATTTTAATGGAGATACAATCCTCTCCCATTTTTTGTGGTATTTTGTGATCAATTTTACTTATATATATTGTTTAAACCTACAATCATCAATATAGTTTTGTTTCAGTCACTTATTTGTTGAAGTAACTAAAATTGAAATTTAAAGCCCAATACATGCTAAATTGACCTTCATTTTTACATTTTGTTCTTTTTAATCTTTTTGTATGGGTCATGTTTCCTTCTGTTGTCATGCTCCTTCTCTCTGTAAAATTTTTGAAGCACAAGCTTGCTGGCTATAACTTATAAGTAATTTCCATCTCAAGTGCCATAAAAATGACCTTAATTCTTCTATGTCTTCCCTGAAAAAAACTCTTATTTCCTGTAGCTGCAAAGCTGAGATTGTCTAACACAAAAACCAGAATCTCATCTGGCAAGTGGCTGATTTATAACACAAATTAAATTCTCAACCTTGCAGGGTGTCTCCTGTTAAAGGGAGGACAATGATTGGGAAAAATGGGGTCCTGAAAATTTTAAGGGGAATGTGTGTTAAGACTGATGAAGCTGGAGACATTGATCCCTAAATTCTTATATCTAATTGGCTAGTAGCAGTAGCCTTATCATTCTCATCCGAGGGGATTAACCCTGCATTGCCTGAGCAAACAGTAGTGGCCTCCCCTGAGGCAGTTGTCATGCAATACAATGGTAATTCTCATCAGGACCCACCCTTATCATTTCTCTTTGCTCCTAGACCTATAACTAGACACAAGTTCCAACAGGCCCCTAAAGGATAGGACAAAGTATGACCCAATGAGGAGATGCAATGCACACCAAAAGAACTACATGAATTTTTAATTTGTATAAGCAGGAATCAGGGGAACTTGTGTGGGAATGGATACTAAGAGTGTGGGTTAATGGAGGAAGGGATATAAAGTTGGATCAGGCCAAATCTGTTGGTATGGACCTACTAAGCAGATATTTTGCATTTCCTGTTGCAGACCAGGGAGTTAGAAAGGACTCTGGTTACTTGACTGAAACATGGAGCAAAAGGTGGCCAACACCAAGCAAATTGGTAATGTCTAACTTGCCTTGGCTTAACGTAGGGAAAGGAATTTAATGTCTTAGGTAGATTGGAATTTTAGAGTAGATTTGCCATTTAAGATCTACTTACCAACACTGGGAATTTGCAAAAGACATAGCTTTCACAGCACTCTGAGAAAGAAATTTGTGCGGGGAGCTCAAGCATCCTCGAAGAAGTCTGTGATCACTCCTTTATAGTACAGACCATACTGTGGGAACTGCAGTCACTGAATTGGGAATCCTAATTGCCATGGTAGTAATTGGATCCTGGATTGGAAGAGGTGAATTAGAGACACTCAATCTCAGAGACAAGGAGACGTGGCTACCCTCTAGGACAGCCCACTCAAAAAATCAATCAGAATAGTCTAATTTATGAACAAGCATAGCATTAACTAGTTAGTCATGCTGTTCCTAGAAGTGAAATAGACAGAAAGTTCACTAAATTCTGACTTAATCTGCATAAGCAAAAAAGTTCTAGGTTAAGTGACCAAAAGTCTACCTCGAATCACCAAAATGGAGAGTCATAGTCCTTCAATCAATTCCTGAACTGAGCCAGTTTACAGTCCTAGAACCTCGTAATGAAGGGGAGGCTGGGTAATCCTGAGGTGGGACCCTGGTATATTATCAAATATTTAAACTGTTAATCTTTCTCCAAGCCTTCACCAAAGTGACCTTTGGTCCCTTACCAGGGGAACTGTGCATTGGTCAAAAGGAAATAATCAGATCTTTGGGGACTACTGGACACTAGTTCTGAACTGATACTAATTCCAGAAGACCCAAAATGTCACTTTGGCCTAACAGTCAGAGTAGGGGCTTATGGACGCCAGGTGATCAATGGAGTTTTATCTCTAGTCCATCTTACAGTGAACCCAATGAGTCCTTGAACCCGTCCTGTGGTTATTTTTCCAGTTCCAGAATGCACAATTAGAATAGATCAACTCGGCACCTGGCAGAATCCCCACACTGCTTCCCTGACTTGTGGAGTGAGGGCTATTTGGTAGGAAAAGTCAGGTGGGAGCAATGAGAACTGCCTTTACCAAGGAAAATGGTAAACCCAAATCAATACTGCATTCTTGAAGGGAAATAAAAGATTAGTGCCATCATAAAGGCTTTGAAGGATGCAGGGGTGGTGATTCCCACCACATCTCTATTCAACTCTCCTATTTGGCCTGATGGACTTTTGAGAATGAAAGAGAATTATTGTAAGCTTAACTAGCTGGTTACTCCAATTGTTGCTGCTGGACCAGATGTGGTTTCATTGCTTGAGCAAATTAACGTATCCCCTGGTACGTGGTATGCAGCTATTGATCTAGCAAATCCTTTCTTCTTCATCCATTTCCATAGGGTCCATCAAAAGAAGTTCACTCTCAGGTAGCAAGGTCAGCAATACAACTTCACTGTCTTAATTCAGTGGTATATCTATTCCCCAGCCTATGTCATAATTTGATTCACAGGCATTTGATCACCTTTCCCTTCCACAAGATATCACCGTGATCCATTACATTGATGACATCATGCTGATTGGATTAGTGAGCAAGAAGTAGCAACTACTTTAGATTTATTAGTAGGGCATTTACATGCCATGGGTTGCTTTAAGCCCCACCTCTCTTCTCTGTCTGATCCCCAGTGGTTGAGCTATGCAGGTTCACACAGTGATTCTCATGAGATGAGACATGACTGGGCCTTCTGGGAAGTGTCCCACAATACTGAAGAAGCTGGATGTCCACCTCGGATTCTCTTTTTCTTATTGGAGAAATTGTAGGCCCAGGGGGGCCCTCTCAGTGCAATGTTGTGTTGATTTGGGGGAGGGGAGATGCAGTCAAAGTTAAACTGCTCATCTTACCCTTCTAAAGCAGTCTTTCTTGGTCTCTGTTGTCCACGGATGGATGTTTCAGCTTCACCTTTGGGTTCTGTGATTTACACAAGGTTGTCTTGTCTATGGATAGTTGCTACTTGGTCTTCTTATGAGGGGGACTGAAGTTGGGAATAACCTATATTGCCATATTGATAAAAGCTATTGGGAATTTTGAAAGGTAACTTCACTTAAAATGTCCAAATCAAAGTTCTTATTATTCTCTGCTATTCTTGTTCTCCCACAGTCATTCGTACCTCAGTAAATGGCAACTCTGGTATGATTGCTTAAGTATGCTATATATATATTTAAAATTGAGATATAACTGACATAGCGTTATATTAGTTTAGTTTCATGTGTAAAATGTAATGACTTGATATTTGTATATTGTGCAAAATGATCACCACAGTAAGTCCAATTACCATCCATTATCATACATAGTTACAAAAATTTTTTTTCTTGTGATGGGAACTTTCAAGATCCACTCTCCTAGCTACTTTCAAATATGCAACACAGTATTATTAACTGTAGTCACCATTCTGTACATTACATCCCCATGACTTATTTATAACTAGAAATTTTTACCTTTTGACCCTATTCACCCTTCCCCCACTCCCCACCTCAGGCAACCACCCATAAGTTCTGTATATCCATGAGTTTGGTTGTTGTTTTGTTTTAGATTCCACACGTAAGTGAGATAACATAGTATTTATCTTTTCCTGTCTGATGTTTCACTCGGATTGTTCAAGTCTAAAACCTTGTTTGTGTCTTTGATTCCTCTTTTTCTCTCTTCTCCTTCAAAACATCACCAAATATTGTTAGTTATACCTTCAAAATTTATCCAGAATCTGATCACTTCCTAAAATCTTCACTGTTACCACCCTGGCCCAAGTCACAATCATCTCTTGGCTGGATTATATGATGTTCTCCCATTTGGTTTTCTTGTATATCTCCCTTCTTTCTTCTCAAGACAGCAGTCAGAGATCTTGACAAGAGATGGCCTTCCTTACCACTCTGTGTAAAATAATACCCAGCAGCATTCACTGTCATCCTTAATCTATTTTATTTTACTTCATAGGACTTATTACTATCTGACCTGCATATCAAGTTTTATTTGCTCATTGTTTTGCTCCACCTCCATTAGTCCTGGTGGGAATATAAAGGTTGTAACCTCCATGAATATAGTGAATTTGTTTTTTCTACCAAATCTCCAACACCTAGAAGAGTGCTTGGAACATAAAAGATCCAATATTATTTGCTGAATGAATGTGTGAATGAATGGATGGATGAATGACATCTCTTTCTTAGGAAGTTCTCATTAGATTACATTATTATTATCACAATCATTATTGATGGAGAGGGCTGAGGCACTGGGAGACTAAGTGACTTATACATGAATCCATGAGTATAAGAAGGATGGTACGATGGAGATAGTCTAGCACAACTCTGTCATTTTATATAGAAGCAGAAGCAGGGGAGGGTGAGGAGTGGGGAGGTGAAACAACATGGCTTAAGTTAGACAGTCAATCAATTACTGAACCAGAGCTGGTGCCCAGTGTCCTGGCTCCCTGTCCAGTCCTCGTTTTCTTCTTTTTTCATTCTTGGTCGTCCAGTTTTGAAAACGTTCCCTTTATGTATTTACTTCAACTTTCTTCCCTTAAGATATCATTATTGGATGCAAAAACTTTGTAGAAATTGCACTAAACTAATTGAAACAGGTTTTTAACTTTTCCAAAGTCATAGTTTAATTGCAAAGTTTCACCTGAGAGAAAAGAAATTCCATGGGGATGTTGTTCCCTTGATTATAGTGTGTGGCTTAATTTATTTTAAATAGTTCAAGGACCTAAGCATTTAATCATAACTCTTGGACTTTCAGTGGGCTAGTAGTTTTTCTACATCAAAATCAGGATCTTAAAATCTCTAAGCTTGCTGCTTCCTGTTGCATTTTTTATTTCTTCAATATTATAAATTCAAATATAAACCCAGATCCAGATCCCTGAATCTTCATTTTTTTTGTGATTCATCTTAGCCATTATCTACTTTGTTTTCTAAAAGCTCCCAGAAACGTTGGTGATTTGTTCTTGGTGACAAGGTCTGATCCTTGAATTGCAGTAGCAACCACCACCCAGTAGCATCAGAAGGCAGCAGAGCATTGGTAAAAGACCACTATTTCTGGGTTAGTAACCTTAAAATAAATAGTACGTGGCACTGGGAATGCAACTAAGCTATTTCAGCCTTGTTCACCTCATCTATAAACAGACAAGGTCAGAGTAAAGGATCTCTAAGAATTTTCAGCTCCACTCTCAGAATAGCTTATCTGAGCATGACCTAGACTTTGCTCTTTGGGGGCCTTCAGTGAAAAATCAGCTCAGTGGGTAACATTAGTCAAAGCACCTGGCCTGTTCAGGGATGAGGATTCCCAGAGAGGAATCCAATGCTCCATCCCTCCCAGTTTCCCAAACCAGATCATCTCCTTGAGTGATGATCTGTTCCAGCAGAGTGGCTAACTTCATGCTGAATTGGAGGCACTTGAGTGCATTTGAGATCCATCTGATCCAATTCCTTGTTCTAAGGCAGAGCAAACCACACCAGATTTTCTGACCTAAACGTAGGTGATATGGCCGGAAATAGGTGCAAAGTCTCTAAGCAGCCATAGGACGTTGGGCAAGTCAGTTCCTGTCTTTGAGCCACAAGTGTTCATTTGTAAAATGAGCTGGTTGGGAAGAAGATTTTTTGGGAGGGTAATGAATTCAATTTATTTACTTGTTTTTCTTGTGGTAAAATATACATAACATAAAATTTGATGAGTTTTAAAGTCCTTTACAATTTGGGGCTTCTGTGAGATACCATTTGGGAATTGTGACGTGGGAGCACCTGATGGGGAAGGATGTTCCATTTCTTCATCTGAGATCACTCACAACAGCACATCAAGTGCTCTCTTACATTTTCTGTGGTCAGTGTCTGCATTCTATCAGTATGCTTTGGTCCAGAGTCCAGCAGGTTGCCTGATGTAGAGTCTACAAACTCAAATGCTGCTTTATTCACTTCCGTGCTGGTCACAATTTCTTTCCACGATTCTAGGCGAGGCAGCATTGTGAGGAGACAGGAGGTATGTCTTACCAGCTCAGTGGGAGAGATGGTGGGAATGTGTGAGGCGTGGGGTAGCAGAGAGTGGAATGAATACAGAAAAGGCAGAGATGACAGAAAAGGAGAAGGTGATTTTCAAAGAGGAAGGCTTTCAGGTATTCCTTCTCTTAGGGATGAAGCCTGGGACAACTGGACCCTTCATGATTCTGCACTTATGTCTGAGTGATCTCTCAGATTGGTCTTAGGATATTCTCCTTAGTTTCTCTAATGCATCAAAAAGTTTGAGTTCATACTCTTATAAGAAATGTTTGCTTGTGTCAGTGAATAAATATACCTTAGACTTCTAACCAAAAGGTATATTTAATTTTAACACTTCACTTACGTGATATTTACCTAGAAATTGTATAGGGCAGTGGTAAAGGGTGCAGGATCTGTGGTTAGGCTGCTTGGATTGAAATCCTGGCTCCACTGCTGTGTAACCTTCAGCCAGTTAATTCACTCATTGGTGCTTCTGTTTCCTCATACGGAAAAAAGGGAGTTATAGTAATAGTACCCATATCACAGGTTTGTTCTGAGAAATGAATGAATTAATGTATATAGAGCACTTGTAAAGTGTGTGGCACATGGTACTCTTGAAATATTAGCTACTATTATCAACCAAAATGCAATTAATAATAAAGAGTTAGGAAACATATTAAACAGATAATTTTGAATACTAGGATAGTATATTTCTTAGTAGAAGATATAGATTCAAAGTTACAATTATAAAGAATCTGTTAATTGCTGTAAAAGAGGTATGATAAAGTACCATAAGAGCAAAAAAGAAGGAATAAATTATTCCTATTGTAGTGAGGATCTTCATGTAACCTAGAAGGAAGGAATACTAAACAGAAATACTAAACAGAGAAAGGAGAAAGGATGCCTTGGGTTAGGAAATAGCTGTATAATGTTCACTTGAGAAATGCAATAAGAGTTCAAAAATAGGCCAATTCAAGATGGACCTGGAACCCGTGCTAAGAATATTGGAGTTTATGCTGCGGGCAATGGGGAGATGTTGATAGAGTTTAGATAGGTTAGTGACACGATTTAATATACATTTAAAGAAAATTATCAAAGTATTTACAATGAAGTTCAGAGAAGAGAAGATACATATGGGTTTGAGTATTAAAGACAAGCTTCATTCTACACATGAGACTGGAATTGTGCTTGGAAGGTGGGTAAGGATTGGAAAGGTCAAAGAGGGCATTTCCTGCAAAGGGAGGCTTGTGGTGGGAATGAGCAGGGTGGGCTTGTGGGATGTGGAGATGACCCTGAACTGAGTAGAGGTGAGGTGAAGTTTAGTGTGTAAGAGGGTGATTGTTGAGGTGGCTCAGTCTGGGAAGGATTTTAAAGGTGAATCAGAGGACTTCAGGTTTGCCCTCATTATCCCAAGCAATGGAGGATCTGAGGCAAGAAGAGTCAGGAAACAATTTTCTGGCTGCAGTGTGCAGGATGGATGGGGTGGGAGCATCTGGAGACTGAGGCGCTTTCGTAATTTAGGCATCAGCTGACAGCATGTGAGAAGGTGATGGCAGCAAGAACGTAGAGAAAGTGACCATAAGAGAGAGGGTTTAAGGATAAAATTACTGGGACTTAGTGATGACTGGGTATGGGAATGAAAAGGGATGTGGGTCATATATGACATCCAAGCTGCAACCTGGGCAGCTTGGAGCATGATGGTGGCATCAGAATATCTTCCAGGTCACACTTGCCCATAGGTCTCCTGTTACTCCACAGCTTAGTTCCATCAGCTTCAACCCAAATTTTGCTCCAAAACCTTTCCTTGAGCTCCTGAGTGAGAATGTGATAAAAGATGATTCTTGAGTCGCACAATCTTATCTTGTTACCATTCAGCTACTTGATTTTCTAAGGTGCTAAGATGGTGCCACGCATTCCTAATGATTCTTGGTGCCTGATGCCCACAACACTGCTCCCATAGGCACGGGGACCTCAGCGTAATTAATTTAGCAATACTGCTTATGTTAGGTCATGGGTATCAATGTAATTTCTCTGCTGCACCCATCTTCCTGGAAACTTTAGCTCTTGGTCAGGCAGTTTCTTAAGGCACTTGTGCAGTGTTGATCCTCCTCTTTTTGTTTCTGCTGATGAACTTTAGAGCAATTATATGTATTACAAAGAAAAATTCCATTGGATTTTGATTGAGGTTGCATACATTTGTAGATATATTTAGGTAGAATTGAAGTCTGTTGACTTTTATTATTTAAATATGATTTTGTAAGGATTTTTTTTGGTGGATATAAGTATGTTTTCCCTCTTATACATGTATTTTCTTATGTTCCCTTAGTAGTTTTATGGTTTTCTCTGCATAATTATATTGTACTTCCAAGTGCTTTGTATTTAAAAAATGTCTTGACTGTTGTAAAGGGAATATTTTTCAGTTGGGCTTTCTAACTAGTAATTGTATTTTGAACTTCTTATTGTTGCTACTGATTTTCAGTTTTATTTATTTATTTTTTCCTAGGTTTATATCCTGGGGGATTCTGCTTGCAAGAAACAGATGCATCATAAAAGCTTAAGCAAAGAGGAGAATTGATCTGAGGAATAAAAAGCTTTCTCTGGTACCCAAGTACATGAGGGACTGCATCAGGGATTGAAGAGTCAAGAATCAAGAACACTCTCTTATCTCTGAGATGCCAGGGTCTCTTTCTCTACTATTTTTCTTGCTCTAGAATACTAGTTTCTCAATTTTTTCAGGTTCAGTGATTTTATTTAATCTTAAAAATTATTTTCTTTAATATAAATTGTATATATTTAATATTTACAACTTCATTTTTTGATATACACATATATAATGAAATGATTACTACAGTTAAGCTAATTAATATGTTCATCTCATATAATTACTTTTTTTTTTGGTGAGAACACCTGTAATCTGCTCTCTTAGGAAATTTCAATGTTCAGCGCGTGTCTTACCTGAGGAAATCTGACACACTGTTTTGTTTCCAATTGCCCACATCACTGGCTTTTGTTTTCTCTTTGATTCTGGTCCTTGCTGTTCAGGTGCATTTTTACTTTTTAAAATGTATATTTCTTGAAAATTTCAGTAAGAAATCAGAGATAAAGGGAAAAGCAATGAGAATAAATTTATAGCAGAGAGTCAAAATGTTCATACTACTTCTTTCTTATTTCTTAATGATCATTTGTGGTGAAAAAAATTCCTAATAGGGCACCTTAATCTAGAGAACATTGTTGTGAATCACATGACGTTGTCAGCTTGAGTGTGTATTGTGATCTGTATTTCTTCAGTGTAGTTGGTGGTGGGGGATGTATAGATGTATGAGAGGTGTTCAGTGAGTATCTGTTTCAGGGAATTAACTTACAGAGAAATCTTCACTCTTGTTATCATATACTTTGCTGCTGGCTACCAACCTGGAATGAGAACAAGCAGGCTAACCAGACATAACAATGTTCTAGAGGGTAAGCTCTGTGATTTCGGGAATGCTTCGTAGTTGAGCTATGTGCCAAGACGTGTGAAAGTACTAATGAGAAGATGGAGACAAACTAGTAAATTGAATTCTCTCCAGCGTGTTTGAGCATTTGTCACATAAATACAGTTTATTTATCCTCGCACCAGCTGCAAGACTGGTGAAGGAATCTGACCTGAATAAATTGAAGACTGCGATAACTGAGTGAAGAAACAGAACAGAGGACCTTTGGAAATGGAAGACTAATCAGTGGTAAGATGATTCTCTGAGGTAGAGAGGAAGGAAAGAAGGAATTCAGGAGCGGAAATGTGTCATGGGGATTCCCCAATGGGAGAGCGCATTGCAAATGCAATGAAATAATAAAAATATCACTATGAATTTGAATGGGCCTCAAATTCAGAATATCTGGTGATGAGTTATAAAGAACCTGGGACTGAAGTCAGAAAGCCTGGTTCTGAGGCTAACATCCACCACTTTCTGGGTGATCCTGGATAAATAACCGCTTCTGTGAGCTTTTGTTTTCTGTTATATAAACTGTTCTTAGATTGCTAATATTTAGTGCCGAGTGAGTATATACTGGCTAAATGAATGAGTTTGTGATAAGTTTTTATTGTAAAGTGGTTTATAATCTCTAATGTGCTATAAATGAGGCAAATTGGTTGCAATCACTGTTTGTTTTATTGCAGGTCTCTCAGGAGCTTTCGTCCAGCGCATTTGAATGAATTCCATGGCGAATACAAGTAATGTGACCGACTTAGTTATCGTCGGTCTTTTCCAGGATCCAGAGGTTCAGAGAGTGTGCTTTGTGGTGTTTCTTGCCATGTACCTGACCACGGTGATGGGCAATGGCCTCATCATTGTGACAGTCAGTATCAGTAAGCATCTGAATTCCCCCATGTATTTCTTCCTTAGCTACCTATCCCTGGTGGAGATCAGTTACTCCTCTACTAT
>JAQQSS010000784.1:0-19104 GCA_028646465.1 Rhinoceros unicornis
AAAGATAGTAAGGCATATTTTATTCAGAACCACTGTGATACGCAGAGACCACCGTGATGGGATTCACAGCGGGGGAGAAATGAGATTGGGCTCGACTCTAAATGCAGCATGGGCAAGTGGGAATTCATGGCCAGGCAACATGGTGGAGGTAAAGGGATGGAAAATTACTAAGAGAAACTCAAGTGTTGGGGTTTCTGGCTAATCTGACCTAACAGGATTCTTACCAGAGACAGGCCAGAGTGATCAGACACCACCTGAGGGATGATGGAGGAGGAGGAGGAGGATCCTGAACAGATCTTAAGTGTGATCAGACGTTCGAGTGTGGGTTCTGGTTAAACTGACTTAGCAAGGTTCTTGCTAAAACTGGATTTTACAGGGAAGTGCACAGACAGGCATACAAGAAGGATCAGGGGTCTGACTAAAGTTTGGCCACAGCAAGAAATCTTGGCCAGGGCTGAGACCAGGGCAAGACTTCTGCACACAGACAGGGACTTGTGTGGTTGGATCCAAAGCCAACGGCAGAGAACAGAGCCTCCGGACTTCCTCCTCAGCTTGTCCAGGTGTGGACACAAGGGGAAGAGGGAGAGGAGAGGCGTAAGCTGTCAGCACACATCAAAAATTGCTGAGTCTGACTGCTCATTACAAGGACAAGCATGTGTACAAAAGTAAGCATTCACAACGGCTTTTTTTAATACAAAGAAACACCAACAGGAAGCTCAAGAATGATCAGAACTCTGCACTGGGGGTGGCTGGAGTAACAGCGCTGGAGGGGACCCAGAAATGTTGGCAGTGACTCTTCTGAGGTTAGACTTTTCTATCTTACAGATTTATCTAATATAAACAGAAGTTGACACATACCATGTTTTCTCATTTAATAGTTTTTCTTTAATTTTAACTTCTGTACATAGGAAACCATTCTAAGATTTAATTCCTTTAGCACACTAACGGTTACAAAAGAGTAACCATATGAAATGATATTTTCATATCTCTCGCTAACTAAAAGGACAAGCTGCATCCTAGTTTGTCCTTTCACTGCGTCTCACACAGGCAGTATTTTCAGGAATCAGTGGCACATTATAATGCAAGAGGGGTTTGGGTTTAGCTCCTTAAACATAGTGGGATTTGTTTGATTAATTTTCTTCACATCAATTAAAATAGAAATTCCATTGCTTTAGCTTTTTAAATCTCAATGTTCTCTAGGGACACGCACATGCAAACACAGATGTAAAAATGAAAACTGCACATGAAAACTTCGACACATTCATTTCACATCTTGAGATTCTCTTGCCTAAAAACAAAAATTCTATGTAGTTCTACAATTTTCTTGCCTTACTGACATTATATATCTCCATCAATTCACATTTTTAAGCCCAAGAAACTCAAAATGTTATTTCTCATACAGGAAATAAAAGTACAAAGAGCTAAGGGAAACCAGAAGCACAGGGCTGTAGTGTTCAATCGATATAGGAATCCAAAGGAAAGAAACACAAATATTAGAATCAGCACAGATAAGCAGCCTTCTTCCCACAGGACAGAAGGAAAGACACATTCAGAAAGTTAAACACATTCTAAACTCTCCTGGTAGAGACAGAAGCCCTGGAATGGGTCAATCCCTGGTGCAGAAGGGTGGGGACACCTGAGGAGCCACAGGAATGCACTCTGGGAGCTCACACACCCTGCTCTGCCTGGGGAGGAAGAGAAGGGCTCCCTCTCTCACCTTCCACTCTCACAAGTGAGGAGATTCTCGACAGGATGCAGTTTAAGGTTGTGACTCAAATGAACCCTAAATTCATAAACTCTAATCCAGACACAGAACTCCTAACATTCACAGACCTTCTCAATGTGCACATATTACACTCTGTGGGCCCCTACACTGTGGGTGCAAAACTCCACCCTACATGTAGACACAGGCCCAAGGGGAACACAGGGACGACCTCAGGAAGGGCAGCAACTCCCATCGCTGTGCAGGTGCCTTCCCAGCTTTCCAGGGCTCTGTAGCTTCTCTCAGCAGAAAGCGTCCTTCTGCAGTGGGTATGAGCAGGGACGACACCCAGGAAGAAAGTGTGGGCCCTCAAGTACTTCCCTGTGCAGGCTCAAGGGGGGCTTAGCTTAGAGACCTTGACCCCAAGCCTCTGCTCCCAGTCACATTGCTTTGGACCACAGTGATCTTGTAAATGGCAAACCCAGTGTTGCAGAATCCAGCAAATTCACACAACCTACACTTTAATGGAAAGGAGAGAAGAAAGTTGTAAAGCATTTTTCTAGTTCAACAAGAAAAGCCACATGTATTTATTACTTTCAGAAAATAATGTTAACTGTTATTTCCGTGGCAAGACATTGTTTTATAAACAATTAATCATATTTAACACTTGCTTTTCAATTGTAAGCCCTGGAATTCCATTTGAAAACACTGCATCCCAAAGAAAAGAACAGAACTAACAATATGACTACACATGCTCAGGGGAGGCAGAAAGGGAAACAAGAATTTTTAACACATTCAATGTAATACTAGAACCTTTTATTTTTTTCTGAAATTTACCTATTTCTTACCTCTTTGGAAATATTTTATACTGCTTTTCAAGCCCACTGATTACATAAACTTTAACTTTTGAAAACCTGAGGCTCCACTAAGTGAGTAAATCTTTTCAATGTGACAAACCCAGGGAGGGGCAGTGCTGACATGCCAGAACACCCAAGAAAGTTTGCACAGAGGAGCCTCCACTCCAAGGCCTTCCCATAGGGTGTCTGTGCCAGGAGGGAGCCTGGGAGGGGCACAGGGACTTCATAGGACAGATTCCAGGTGGCCATTCTCTGCTCTCCTCTCGTGGAAAAGAGCCACAGACAAAATATAAATCTCACAGTCAACTCAGCCAAAACCAAACTCCCAACAGCTCCCCACCAAGCAGGACAGCCCCCAGTCTCCCCAGCTGAGTCTCTTATTTCTTGGCTCAGGCCATAAACTCAGCACCGACTTCAAGTCCTCCCTCCCCAGCCCCACCCCTCACCACTTCCCATCTGTACACGGTCCTACTGTCTCGACATCCAAACACACCCAGAATTCAATCTCCTCTCCCCACCCTGACCTAAACCTCCATGGCATCTTGCCTGGCTTATTGCAACAGCCCCTTAACTGGTCTCCTTGCTTCTGCCCCGCCCCTCTGTGGTATATTCTCAACAGAGCAGCCAGATCAAGTCTGCTAAACATATGTCCAGCCATGTTACTCCTCCTTTCAAAACCTTCCAAATGGTCACCATCTCATTCAGAATAAATCAACGCCCGAGTCCTCATTATGACCAACAAGGGCTGACAATTACACCCAAGTCACCACTCTGCCTTCAGCTCCTGCTGCCCTTACCGGCTGTACCCTGGCCACACTGGCCTCCTTGCTGCTCCCAGCGCAGGCCACTTGCCCTTCCTCCTGCACTGCTTTTGGGCCTTGTTCAAAACCTACCTCGGCGGTGAGACCTTTCCTGGCCCTCCTGGCTACAACTCCACCCCCCTCCAGCCTGACACACATCACTCTCCCACATGGGCCACACCATTGGTGTCACATCCAGAATGTCACTGAGGGCATCCTTTTTGTGTTTTCTTCACTTCTCTGGCCCTAGGGTCTAGAACGATGCATGACACAAACCTTGCACTGAATAAGAAATGTAGCTTAACGAATGGATGACTGTAAAAACAACAAGGAACTGCCTAACCCTTGGGCAAGGAAGGCCAAATCTGTAAGAACACCAGGGGCCAGGGGAGGCTGGTCCATTAATCAGCCCTAAAAGGACACACAGCACCATGTTAGAAAGGAAACTCCCCACCACATCCTAGAAATACCATGATGTTTTTATCAGCATCAACAGAGGCTTTCAAATGCAAATACCTTTTCTACTTTGAAGCAGCCTTCAGTGTCCCATTACCATTCATCACATGCCTTCTCCTAAGTTTAACATGATGACTTTCATATCTAAGGTAATATGACTGACATTAAACTGTGTTTCCTACATTATTCAAGTCTCTCCTGGGAATGGTCGTAGGTATGCAAGCAGTAATAACCTGAGAACAGATGGAGAAGTAAATAATTCTGTTCCCTCCCCCACCATGTGCCCCCAGCAAACAGTACAACACTGTCTGATTCTTTTTCTTTTTTAAACAAACTTTACCAGAAATACATCTGCTGAACATGCTCCTTTGGAAGTCAGGGCTACTGTTTCCTCCAGCCACCTAACACATTTAAGTGGCCAGATGCCACAAACCATTGTAATATTGCCTACAAGTCTACTGTACAGTTCCCAAACTGAGATTTCAGTAAACTTATGTTGCAGCTGCCAGGAAAAGAAAAAGGAAGCAAAAACAATGCCATCCATGAAGACAGGTGGAATTAAACCAAATGGAAGTCTTCCTTGACAGATGCAGGGATACTTGAAAGCAAATCACTCCTTACAAGGAATGAGTGAACTAAAATTGCTATAGGAAGAAAAAGAGAGTCCGTGTACCAATGCTTTCAAGGCAACTTGCAAAAATCCAAAATATCTTGCCAGCAAAAATTAATAAACTGTCTCCTCTGGAGCAGAAGCACGCTAGTGATAGTGCTCAGGGAAGGCCACCCCAAGATACACCACTCTGGCATGTGGATTATTTTGAGCTGAAGACAATAAAGACTCAGAACACTCAGGAAGAACATTTGAGTTTCCCCTCCCAAACTTCCTAAAGAATTTAACATAGAAGACCTGTTTCAGGAAGGAGCCAATATCATATGATGGCTGTAATCTAATGTAAAATAGATGTTATAATAGGACAGGCACCAAAAATCCCATTTTATCAAAATGTCTGTCTCTCCCTGGCCACAGTCTCTATAGCTTGCCCTGAAAAGAGTTGTCAGACAAATGTTTGCATTTCTATCTCCACATGAATTGTCAGCTTCCCCTCTGAAATCCCAAACCACTACCCCTCCAACACCTTCCACGCCTGTAGCTACAATACAATACTTGAACAAGCAGCTTAGACCAAATGATGAGCTGCTCATTCCCGAGTTTCACCCATGTATACATGGTATTAAACTTGGTATTATTTTCTCCTGCTGACCTGTCTTTTCATTACTTGGGCAGCCATAAGAACCTTAAGGGAAAGGGCAGAGGAGGATTCTCCCTCCTGCCCAACACCAGCATTGACCAAAGCACCAATACGTGACCCCTGCCCCCCAACACATTTTATTAGGACCCCAAGAAGTTAAGGCTCAATGACATGGATTGTTTCTCTTTCTCATCACAGAGAAAGAAGTTGGAATGATCTATCTGCCAACAAATTCATGCGTGTATTGGAGCATTGGAGTAGTATCCTCCCCTTCAGCCTACAACATAACTTCAGAGGAGTTAGAGAGCTTCCACTTCTTAAGTCCTGGAGGGGAAGGAAAAAGCCTCCCAAGAACCAGCGCCTCAGCCCCGCTCAGCACCCCACATCCCCTCTCTGACACGCCACTGCCCATCCCACCCCAGCAGCCATGGGTCTGTCAGTCCGGTGCCCCAGCCCACCGGGCACCGCCCCTTCCCTCCCCGACCCCCCACTGCCCCTCTCGCCCCAGCGGCTGTGGGCCTGTCAGGCCGGCGCCCCAGCCCCGCCCAGTGCCACCCCTCCCGTCACCGACGCCCCACTGCCGCTCCCTCCCCAGTGGCCGTGGGCCTGTCAGGCCGGCGCCCGAGCACCGAGAGCGGAGGGAAAGAGTGTCCAGACCCGCAGAGACCAGGCGGTCAGACGCACCGGTCTCACTACAGAAGCCACCCCTGCTCACTCCCCATGAGGACCGGCTCCGCCTGGCGGCCTCACTCCAAACTGTGCCGGCCAGTCTCAGCAGCCGAGGGCCAGGCAAGTGCAGCCTCCCAGGCCGCCTGGTGCGGGCGCGCCCTCACCTGCATCCCTCTTCCCACTGCCCCAGAGAATGAGAGCAATGTGATGGGCAGCTGTGGGGGCCAATTAGGCGGAGCAACGTGGGCGGGGCCGGAAGTGTGCGGAAGTGCGTCGTTTGCCATCTTAATGTACGGCGATTCCCCTCTTGGAGGGCCAGCCGCACTCTCGCTCCCCTGCTGTCTGCATCCTTCACTCAGAACACCACAGCAGCGACCCATCGGGACAGCCGAACAAACGAGTTTGGGCAGTGGGACCCTGGGGTGGGCGCGTCAGCCAGCATTTTGCCTAGGCCCGCAGGCATGGCCATCTTGCTTTACTGAGGACGGACGGGCGCGCGCCACTATCTTGCCATCCTGCGGGGTGCGGGGACCAGCTCCCACATGCTGCAGAGTATCACCGCCAGCCCTTGACCTTGTGGCGGTCCTGCTGTGGGGTAGTGAGATGGGGGCCAGAGCCTGGTGGCACGACAGCCTGAGGCCCGGGATGGTGATCGCTGCACTGCCGCAAACTGCTCCCACCACCGGGCAATGAGGAGAAACTGCTGCCGCCTTCCACAGGTAACTGGCTGCCACCGCCTGGTCAGCCCCCCATCGCGGTTTAGCCTGAGGCAGGCAGCGCTCTGTGCTCAGGGCCTCCAGGCCCGTCCAGTGGGTGAGTGAGCGCCGGGCACTGTGTGGCCTTGGTCTGTGCCACCATCTCTGCTCTGGGTGCCTCGGGCCACTGTGGCCTCCCCATGGCCACCGGCATCCACCTTATGGCCTCCACCACCCTCTCAGTCCCACCCCATGACCACCCTGCTCTCCATTGGTTCAGGCGCGGGCCAACAATGTTGAGAAACAGGGTATTCTGGAAACGCTCTTCCTTAGCTCACTATCTTCTGGCATTTGCTATGACTTTCCTGCTCTTTTGATGGCCGGGAGCCTGCCTTGATCTCTGTGATCAGGAATGTAGCTGAGCAAATGTAGCTTGTACCTGCTAGATGGATACACTTCCCAGTTGCTCTGTAGCTAGAAGAGTCCTGGCAGTGCAGGGAAAGGTGGCTCTGCACTGGAGGTGAGTCCTGGAGACGCATCTGACTGTGGACTCTGCATCTGACAGCATCCTGGGTGGTGGAGGGCACGGCACACTCCTCACCTGGGGGCTTACCCTGGGGACTTGGGGAAGGGGCTCCTCTTTTCACTTCTTCCTTGGGGTCCCACAGCTTGGTGAGGAGTTTGCCTGCCCCCTGGCCTGGCTCCGTTCATGAGGGCTTCTGTAATTCAACCAGTTCAGTGAGTCCTTTCCTACGGACTCCGAACTGGAGGTCCCAGAACAGTGCACTGAAGACATTTTACTTTGAAAATTTCCTGGCAGATCCTTTTGTTTTGCTTTGCAGGTTCTTGTTGAATTTTGAAAGACGTGAATGCCACTTGTTGTCTGTAGAATTATTGAAGGTTTACAGTGGTTTGTTCTAAGTAGGAAGTTGTTACAATATATCCAAAGAACTAGTAACATGAGCTTGTTTCAGAGGTCAGCCACCATGCTTTCTTGACATTTCCTTCAGAGCCTGTGAACCAAACGTTTTGTTACTGTTTTTGAGAATGAAGCAAAGCACTGCAGAGAAGGTTGCTCTTGGCATGTGTCATGATCTAACATGGTCTGGGGGCAAAGGAGGTGGTGGTCCTTTGGTAACTAGTCACAAAGCATTGAGAAAGGTTAGAAAGTCATGTTGCTTGGAACTCCCTGAGGACCTAGTATCCACCTGGTCTGGTCCACAGCAGCCTCAGGGGGGTTAGATGCCCTCAGGTGGAGCAGAAAGCCCTTGAGAGAGACCCTCCCAACCCCCCACATGCACAGTTTGGTCTAAATAGAGATTTTACCTTAATGAGGAGAAGAGATTATGAAGTGTCTTGCTCAGTACCTTGCAGGGTCTGGTTGCTTTGTACAGGGAACAGCTTTCCTTCTGGTAGTGGGAGGACAGGAGGAACACGGAACCACAACCCTTGGGGCTGACCTTCTCTTGGCGGCAGTCCTGCATACCTCAGCTGCTTGAGCAGAACTGAGGCCAGGCGCCCTGCTGAGTGCCTGGGAGGCTCTGCTGTCCGACACCTGGCCTGGCTTTGAAATAGGGGGACCAACCCACCCCGTTTTAGCACCCAAAGTCCTGCATCCCAGGGACAGCAGGAGGGTTGGACAGCCATGAGCTTCTAGGAACTATTTCTGAGGCTTCCTGAAGCCTTTCCTGTTGTCTTGATGCCATCCTGTGCTCTCGGCCAGAGCGTCTGTGTACCTACAGGGCACTTAACACAGCCTGGGAGGAGGTCTTCACCTTTCTTCCTTCTCTGCCCTAGAGATGGTCAGTTTCTTAAGGTAGACAGTGGGCCTTTCATCTTTCTATTCCAGTAATAACTTGCAAGCAGAAGGTGTTCCTTAAATCTTTCCTAAAGGTTTAAATGGGTAAAGTGGCTACAGGTGTGGGTGTTCCCAAAAACACTTGTTTTGTTTCTATAGTTGATTAGTTTATGGGTAGACATTTAATTCTTTCTTTTTAATTTCTTTTTCATTTATCCTTGCAGACTTCACATAAAGGGCTCAAAACGTCTTGTTCAGTGGTTAAAAGCTGTTCACAGGGATGACTGGAACCCACTAAGCGTTCTTTCATCTGTAGTGAATATTTCACCAAAAAAAGCTCTTAAAAAGGCTGGAGGGTCAGTACTACATGCTCAAGCCATGGCCGTGCCCTCCATCTTCCACCTGACTGAGAAGGGAGCCTGAAGGCCATGGCCACCCCAGGAGAAAGGACACCAGGAAGGCCGCCGGGGCCCTGAGGAACATGCGAGTGAAGCAGATGGGAAAGGAGCTGCAGGTTCATCGTTGTCCTCGAGGGAAAACCTGAGGGCCCAGCCGGGGTCCCGCAAGTTGAAGTGAGCACCCAGGGCTGCCCAGGAAGCCTCCAGTCAGGAGCGGGCGCAGAGTCTCTGGAAGGAATTCCGGGAGACAGTGTGACCTCCACAGGTTCAGGCAGCCAGGGAGATGCAAACACGTCTGCTGTAGATGCTGGCAATGAGACCCCCCTCTTCCCTGCCAGGGCCTCTTAGGTATGAGTGGCATTTCCATGGGTGACTTTATCCCTCAGGATCTGGGGTGTGCAGATTTATTGGCTGGCAACCTTCTTACAGTTTCTTCTCAGAACAGTCGAGAGAGGCCATCTGTCCCTCGAGAGGCTGTTGACTGGAAGAGGCTGAAGAGAGATGTGGAGCCCAGCTGCAGAGGGACCAGCCTTGAGCCTGACGAGGGCTTGGCCCAGACCCCCAAGTTCAACATTCACAATGATGCCTCAGAAACCCTCCCAGAGCCCCTCCACCCTCCAAGAGATGTCACCCTGAAGCCAGAAACAGAAGCTGTGCAGGGCGAACACAGCGACACCAGCCCCACGTCCCTTGGCGGGGTCATCCTGTCAGCACTGGGGGCCCAAGAACTCCTCGACTTGCTGCACTCCTACTGCTTCTGCTCCCGGGGGAACAGGAGCATGGGTGCCGCCTGCAGGAGCAGGTGGAGAAGGACAGCAAGCTGAAGAGGGGCAGCTGCCGACAGCCAGGTGCACATGCTGCAGGAGGAGCTGGACGTGCTGAAGGGAGGGGGCTCCCTAACTGAGGAGCCTCCTGCACCCCGCCGAGGTCAGTCCCGGGGCTCAGGGCTCCCCCACTGCCTGCTCATCATGAGGGGTTTCCTGCTCCGCAGCAGACTGCCCCTGAGCACTTCTGTGTGCAGCATGCCTGCTGCTGTCCTGGGAGAAGGCTCTGCTGGTAGCCGCCCCTCGCAGACAGGGAGCCCAGGTTGCAGAGCTCACCCCACTCACTCTAGGGCACTCGAGAGGCAGCGGTAGTTGTTGGGAGTTTAGCAGGTGGGAAAGGAGGCATTGCAGGTCAGCTGGGAAAGCCAGACCTACCCAATGAATGGCGCCTGGGCGGTTGGTTTTCCACTTGAACAGGAGAAAGTCAGCTTCTGTTGCATCTCTCACACAAATGTAAATTCCAAAGTGTTAGGATCGAAATGTGAAATAAAATCGACATAGTAAACTATTAGAAAAGTTATAGGAGACTCTTAAAGCTGTGGGGAGGTTCTTTCCATTCATGTTTTAATGAATATCCTTGAACTGAAGTCATTTTGAACATTTTAATAATTTCTTTAAAATTTGAAACATCTTTTTGAGTAGAATACATTCTCTTTTGTAAAAATTAAAAAACTAGAGAAATACATAAGCTAAGAAGTGGTAAAAACTCCTATTTCTCATCTACCTCCCAACTTTTATTCCTTGTCGGTAGTAAAATTTGGTGTGTAATCTCCTAGACTGTTTCCTGTGCTTTACGTACATATTTCTCCACCTGTACAAATAGGTTGGATATATTTTTGGTGTGTTTATTGGCTATGTTTCTGATTTTCCCGCTCTTTTATAATTTCGTCCTTGTAAACTTTGGTTTCTCGATATTCCTTACATATTGAGGGTACCATCTTTTGCCTGTTATACATCCATGGAGAACAGTTCCCTACCACATTGTTCATTTAATCTGGATCAGTGCTTGTCTTCTCAGATGTCAGTAACACTTCAGGAGGGAAATGGCTCTATGTGACAGGCTGTTCAAGACCTCCAGGACCCCCAGGACAACAACCATTAGGACAACACAAAACAAGAAACAAAACCCATCCCGTGTGTTTCCAGGTGTATCCTGGGGAAAGAACAGCTCCAGTTGAGGACTATTGATGTCCTGGTCAGAGTTATCCGCTATGTTCTCCTATCACGTTAAAGCTGTTTCTGTAGTTTCTTGTACCTGATGGTACAATTTGGTGCCTTTGTCTGTTCCTCTTGGTGCCTTTGTCTGTTCCTCTTGGTCAGACTGCGCAAGGTTTCTCACTGTTACAGGTCTTTCCAGACAGCCAGCCCTTGACTCCATTGCTCAGGTCTAAGTTGTTGTTCCTGCCTGGTGAATCCTCGCTTCGTTCTGCTGTCTTTGTGGTGTTGTTCTGGCTCCTGGAGGGAAGTGCTCAGCTTCTTCGTGTACAGGTGATATTCCCTGATACCTGCAGTGGAGGCTGTGTCCCTTCTTCTGTCCCCTTATCCCTACACCATGGATTTGCCTCACTGCTCTCATTGCTGTTCATTTCTAAAGAGTTTCTCCTGTCTGTCTGCATTCCCTCTTTAACCTGAGAGATTTGGAAGGGTGTGGACAGATTTTCAAGTGGATAGGTTGGGGGAGGGGAGCCAATATTTTGTGATTATTTTTTACTTGTATTGTTTTAAGGTCCAGTAATATGGTCACTTATAGATTTCTGCTTTTTGGACTCTTTAGAGATTTCATTGTGGCTTAGCACACAGTCCATTGTGGTGACCGTTTCATTGTGGTTTGAGGAGAATGCATCCTCTCCACTAGTTCCTTATGTTGTTGTCCCTCAGGCTGAGGCTAGATCTAGCTTTTTTGTGTTTGTCAACAGATCTGTTTCCTAACTTACGGTATCACTTGACCTGTGGATTTCTAAGAGAGGTAAGGTAGGTTTCCCTGTGATTCTGGAGGTGTCTGTGTCTTCTTGTTTCTCCAGTTTTGCTTTATGTTTCAAGACCATATTGTTAGGTGCATAAGTGTCCCTGACAGTTATCAACACAGAAAACCCGTTTGTCCCATTTAAAGTCTTATTTCTTTATTGCCTTATTTTCAACCATATTATATCCCTTTATTTTATAACTATATTTTAACTCAACTTGAGAGCCTTCATGTTTTTCTAGAGCAATGTGATCCATTTACAATTGTGATTATTGATAAATTGGAATTTGAGTCTACCCTTTAATTTAATTTTTAATTTGTTAGGCTTTCTCATGATTTTTCTCTTCTTCTAGTGGATGTCTTTCAGCTTTTAGGAACAACGATTTCTGCCTCTCTTTCTGTAAATGCTTAGAGTTGATCAGTTCCTGTGTTCTACACTCCCGACTCATCCCCTTCCACTCCCCAGCTTGAGAAGATCTGATCCTAGTTCTGTGTTCTTATTTTCCCCATCATGCAACCATGATTGGATGTAAGTATACGTTTTATTGGTTACTTTGTTCACCACTATTTATTGTATCCAAAGTTCTCCTCTTTCTTGGAAATATTTGGGAACTCATATGACAGTGCAATTTTGAGACGAATCGAGTCTGAGACACTCCTTAGGTGCTGATGCTGGGGAGCTAGCACCTAAGCTCTTTAAAGTTGCATCGGTGTGTCTGCAGAGTCAGGATGAGGTCAGAGATGTTTAAAACCATGGAATTGAATGAGGTTTCCTGGAGACACTGCAGCTGTAGAAGGGACCAGGGCCCAGCCTAGGAACAGGCAGTGTTTGCAGAAGTGCAGCTGAAGAGGGTTCAGGAAAGGAGACTGAAACAGTGGAGTGCAGAGTCGCAAGAGTCACAAGGGGAAAAGGGTATTGCAGAAAGGAGGGGTGCTCAGCTGGGTGGGATACAGCTATGATCAGAATGGAGAAAAGATGGCTGGATTCGGCCACATGGGATCACGGGTAACCTCAGTCTCCTTGCGAGGGTGGGAATGGAGCTGGGTCTAGAGTGGGGTAAGGGGGGCCATGGGAGGGCGGTAAGCATGAGGCAGTTTACTTAAGAGGTTTAGCCATGAAGGGGAGTTGGGAAGTGGACAGTAGCCAAAAGGGAGCATGGGTCCAAGGGAGAGTTTATTTGTAAGGGGAAGATGAGTTAACAGTTGCTGCAGGTATGACCGGATGTAGAGGAGGAGCCTGAGGGCCCAGGAGGAGCGTGCTGGGCCCTGAGGAGGTGCAAGGCTGGGCTCCGATGCCTGGGGAGATGCAGAGAGCAAGAGGACAGATGTGCTGGTGGAAAGGGTGCCCTGTGCCTCTGCTCCTGTATTCCTGGAGTGTGAGGTGGGCAGTGGCTGGGAGTGGAGGGGCGATGCAGGAGGTGTTAGATGAGCGGCAGGGGGAGGAGAGGGAGGGGGAGAGGGTGCCCTGGCTTGGTCTCCATGGCCCACACAGAGCTCCCCACTGGGGTCGCCGGTCACCAGCTGCTGTATCTCTTTGATGTCTTCCTCAAAATGTCATCTCTCTTGATGGTTCCCAGGGCTATTATGAATTTTTTCATTGATGAAAGAATCTTTGGGTCATTTTTTAGGGATTTTATGTCAAAGGGGCTCTACGTGTGTTTATTCAATCCATCATCTTTACCCAATCCCTTTGTTTTTGGACAGATTCCGTACAACAAAGGAGCCGGGCCAGTGGCCTGCAGGTTTCAGGGATCAGGAGGTTTGCCCTCCAGAAAGCCAGTGCTGATTGGCATTCTCACAGGACGTGGTGCTGTCTCCCTGAGCCTGCTCTAAGTGTGGTTGTCACAACGTTGTAAATCCTAGGGCAGTCCTATCAGGGCCCATCATTAACATTTCTGTGACCAATGAGGGCGAACATTTTTCCGTGATCATTATCTGTCATTTCCCTGACCGTGCTGTTGCCTGCTTTCCTCACTGAGCTCTGAACCTTCCTGATGGAACCAGGACGTTCACTCTCTATCCAGTGTGATTGCACGTTCCCTCAGTGTGCCCCTTGAGTACTTGCTTCAAAAATATCTGTTTTCTTCACATTCTTTGATTCCTTCTACATATAATCTAGATTTAATCTGGAGCTTTAAAAATGTTTTATTGTGCAAAACATTGAACATACACAAATTAAAGAGATAATTGTGATAGCCCCCCATGTCCCTGTTACCCAGCTTCAACATTTATCAGTATTCTGATATTCTTGTTTTCTCTATATTTCTACCCACTCCCTACCTTCCATTGATTAATTTTTAATTAATAGATTGTTTTTTAGGAAAGTTTTAGATGGACAGAGAAATTCAGCAGATAGTGCAGAGCATTTCTCCCTCCTCCCCCGCAGTTTCCCCTACTGTTAACATCTTGCATGACCACCTGTGTTAGTGCGGTTCATTCCTTACAAGTGAGGAGCTGATGATGCTACAGTGTTCATAACCAAGTCCGTGGTGTACATTAAGGTTCACTGTCTCACTGTCACGTACTTGGATTTTGACAGGTGCATAATCTCATGTATCCACCATGATGGTATCCTAAGAGTTAGGTTGCCCTAAAATCCCTGTGCTCTGCCTCTTCATCCCTTGCCCCCAACTCCTGGCAACACTGATCTTTATACTGTTTCTATAGTTTTGCCTTGTCTAGAATGTCGTGTAATTGGAATATATGAAAATTATGGAACAGAGTATACAGCCTTCTCCAGTTGGGTTCTTTCACTTAGCAATATGTATTTAAGAGTCCACTATGTCTTTTTGTGGCTTGATAGCTAATTTCTTTTTTTTTTCCTTTTTGTATATTGAGTTAAAATATACATAACAAAAACTGTGACATCTTAACCATTTTTAAGTGTATACTTCAGTGGCGTTAAATACATTTACGCTGTTGCACAGTCATCACCACCATTGATCCCCATAACTCTTATAAATCTGAAACCCTATACCTGTTAAACAGTAAGTCTCCCTTCTCTCCTCCCCCCAGCTCTTGGCAGCCACCATTCCACTTTCCATCTCTGTGATTTTGACTACTCTCAGTTCCTCATGTTAGTGGAATCATACAGTATTTTTCTTTTTGTGACTGGCTTATTTCTGTTAGCATAATGTCCCCAAGGTTAATCCATGTGTAGCATATTGCAGAATTTGCTTCCTTTGTAATGCTGAATAATATTCTGTTATATGGATCTACTACATTTTGTCTATCCATTCATGTGTCAGTGGACACTGGGGTTGCTTCCACGTTTTAGCTATTGTGAATAATACTGCTATAAACATGGGTGTACAGATATCTCTTCAAGGCTCTGCTTTCAGATCTTTTGGGTGTATATCCAGAAGTGGAATTGCTGGATCATGTGATAATTCTATGGTCAATTTTTTGAGGAACATCCATACTGTTTTCCAGAGCGGCTGCACCATTTTACATTCCTATCAACAGTGTACACGGGTTCCCATTTCACCACATCCTGTCCAACACTTGTTGTTTTCTGTCTTTCCCGTAGCACTCATCTTAGTGGGTGTGAGGTGTTGTCTCATTGTGGTTTTGATTTGCATTTCCCTAATGATTAGTGGTGTTGAGCGTCTTTTCATGTGTTTATATGCCATTCATAAGTCTTTGGAGAACTGTCTCTTCAAGTCCATTGCCCATATTTGAATTAGCTTGTTTTTTCTGTTGTTTAGTTTTAGGACATCTCTGTATATTGCGGATACCAGTCTCTTGTCAGAAATATGATTTGCAAATATTTTCTCCCACTCTGTGCGTTGCCTTTATACTCTATGGACAGTGCCTCTTGATGTGTCAACTTATACAATTTTCATGGAGTCCAATTTGTCCATTGTTTTTCTTTTGTTACCTGTACCTTTGGTGTCATATCCAAGAAATCATTGGCAAGTCCAGTGTCATAAAGATTTTGTCCTGTTTTCTTCTAAGAGTTTTCTTATTTTAGGTCTTACATTTATATCCTTGAGTTAATTTTTGTATATGGTGTTGGGTGAGGGTCCAAGTTCATTCTTTTGCATGCAGATATCCAGTTTTCCCAGTACCATTTGTTGACAAGAAACCTTTCTCCATTGCATGGTCTTGGCACCCTTGTCAAAAATCACTTGACCATATATGTGAGGATTTATTTCTGGGCTTGCTATTCTATGCCATTGGTCTCTATGTCTGTCTTTATGCCAGTACCATACTGTTGATTACTGTGGCTTTGTAGTAAGTTTTGAAATCAGGAAATGTGAGTCCTCCAGTTTTGTTCTTCTTTTTCAGGATTGTTTTAGCTATTCTGAGTCCCTTGAGATTCCATGTGAATTTTAGGACGAGTTTTTCTATTTCTGCAAAAAACATCATTAGGATTTGGATAGGGATTACATTGAATCTGTAGACTGCTTTGGGTAATATTGACACTTTAACAATACTAAACCTTCCAATCCATGAATATGGGATGTGTGTCCATTTATGTATGTCTTCTTTAATTTCTTTCTGAAATGTTTTGTAGTTTTTATGGTGCAAGCCTTCCACCTCCTTGGTTAATTCCTAAGCATGTTATTCTTTCTGATATAAATGAATTGTTTTTGTAATTTCCTTTTCAGAGACCTCCTGGTTCATGTATAGAAATGCAACTGATTTTTGTGTATTGACTTTGTATCCTGCTACAGAATTCATCTGTTAGATCAAATGGCTTTTGTGGAGTCTTTCAGATTTTCTACATATGAGATGATATCATCATCAAACAGAGACCATTTTACTTCTTTCTTTCCAATTTGGATGTCTTTTATTTATTTATTTTTATCGCCTCCTGGTTTTTGCTTGAACTTTCAGTACTGTGTTGAATAGAAGTGGTGAAAGTGGGCATCCTTGCCTTGTTCCTGATCTTAGAGCTTTCAGGAAAACCTTTCAGTCTTCCATCACTGAGTTTTGTGTTTGCTGCATCTTTTTCCTCCTATTCCTTTTTTCTCGAGTGTTTTATCATGAAAGGGTGTTGAATTTTGTCAAATGGTTTTTCTGCATCAATCGAGATGGTCATGTTTTTCCCCCTTCATTTTCTTGATGTTGCATATTACATTGATCGATTTTTGTATGTTAATCTACCCTTGTATATCAGGAATAAATTTCACTTGGTGGTAGTGTATAATTCGTTTAATATGCTGTTGAATTCAGTTTGTTAGTATTTTGTTGAGGATTTTTGCATCTATGTTCATCAGGGGCAATGGTCTGTAATTTTATTTTCTTTTAGTGTCCTTGTCTAATGTTGGTATCAGCGTAATGCTGGCGTCGTAAAATGAGTTTGGAAGTTTTCTCTCCTTTTCAATATTTAACAGAGTGTAAGAAAGCTTGTTTTTAAAACTTCTTTATATGTTTGATAGAATTCACCAGTGCAGTCATATGGTCCTGGGTTTTACTTTGTTGAGAGATTTTTTTTTTTTAGATTTCTTGAAATATTAGTGACATATAACACATGCAAGTTTAGGGGTTCAAGATGAAGATTTGTGAAGGGATTACCACAATACGGTGAGTTAACACCTCCATTGCCTCACATAATTAACTTGTTTTTTCTAGCGATCACTTTTAAGATCTACTCTCTTAACAACTTTCAAGTCTAGAATATATTATTGTTAATTATGGTCACCATGCTGTACATTAGATCCCCAAAACTTATTCATTTTACAGATAGAAGTTTGTGCATTTTGACTTACCTCTCCCCCTTTCCCCCACGCCCAAGGTCCTGGCAAACACCATTCTAGCCTCTATTCCTTTGAGTTGGGCTTTTTTAGATTTCACATATGAGTGAGAATATATATAGTATTTGTCTTTGTCTGTCTGACTTATATCACTTAGCGTAATGCCTCAAGTTCCATCTGTGTTGTTACAAAATGCAGGATTTCATTCTCTTGCATGGCTAAATAATATTCCATTATATATTTCATGTATATATATATGTCTGACATTTTCTTTATCTATTTATCCATTGATGGACACATGGATTGTGTCCACGTCCTCAGTTTGTGATTAATGCTGCAATGAACATAGGGGTGTAGAAATCTCTTCAGAATAGTGACTTCATTTCCTTTGGATATACAACCAGAAGGGGAATTGCTCATTTATATAGTATTTCTATTTTTATTTTTTTGAGAAAATTCCATATTTTTTCCATAGTGACTGTAGCAATTTTATTCATACCAACAGTACACAAGGTTCTCTTTTCTACACAGCCTCGCCAACACTTGTTGTCTGTTGTCTCTTTGAGAAGAACCATTCTAGCAGGTGTGAGGTGATATCTCATTGTAGTTTTGATTTCATTTCCCTGATGATGAGTGGTTATGAGCATCTTCTCAGGTACCTGTTAACCATTTTTATGTCTTTTTTGGAAAAGTATCTATTCAGGTCCTTTGACCATTTTCATATTGTTTTGTTGGTTTCTTTGCTGTTGAGTTGTAAGAGTTTCTTATATACTGTGGATATTAACCCTTTAGTTTGCCAATTATTTTATTTGCTGTGCAGAAGATTTTTAGATTGATGTCATCCCACTTGTTAAGTTTTACATTTGTTGTTTACACTTTTGATGTTATATCCAAAAATATCATTGTCAAGACGAGTTTCATGGGGCTGTTTTCTCTATATTTTCTTCTAGTTGTTTTATATTTGGTGTCTTGCATTTAAGTCTTTAATTCAATTTGGGATTATTTATAGAGTGGTGTAAAATAGGGGTCCAATTTCAGTTTTCTGCATGTGGTTATCTAGTTTTCCCAACACCATTTATTGTAGAAACTATCTGTTCCCCATGGAGTCTTCTTAGCTGACTCGTCAACTGTTAGCAAAGTGTATGTGTGGTTTTATTTCTGGGCCTTTGATTCTGTTTTATTGGTCTATGTGTCTCTTTTTATACCTGTATCATTACCGTTTTTATTACTATATATTTGTAATAAAATTTGAAATCAGGTATGTGATGCCTTCAGCTTTTTCTTTCTCAGGGTTGCTTTAGTTATTGGAGGTCTTTTGTGGATCCATATGAATTTTAGAATTGTTTGTCCTATTTCTGTGAAAAATGTCATGGGAATTTTAATAGGAATTGCATTGAATCTTGAGATGGCATTGGGTAGCATGGACATTTTAACAATATTAATTCTTCTGATCCATGAACATAAGATATCTTTTCATTTCTCTATGTCTTTGATTTCTTTTTTTTTTTTTAAGATTAGAAGTTATTTCTTTTTTTTTTTTAATTTTTTGTTTATTGCAGTAACATTGGTTTATAACATTGTAAAAATTTCAGGTGTACATCATTATACTTCTATTTCTGCATAGATTACATCATGTTGACCAACAAAATACTAATTACAACCCATCACCGCACACATGTACCGAATTATCCCTTTCACCCTCCTGCCTCCCCCCTTCCCCTCTGGTAACCACCAATCCAATCTCTGTCCCTATGTGTTTGTTTATTGTTGTTATTATCTACTACTTAATGAAGGAAATCATACGGTATTTGACCTTCTCCATCTGACTTATTTCGCTTTGCATAATACCCACAATGTCCATCCATGTTGTCACAAATGGCTGGATTTCATCATTTCTTATGGCTGAGTAGTATTCCATTGTGTATATATACCAAATCTTCTTTATCCATTTGTCCCTTGATGGGCATTTAGGTTGCTTCCAAGTCTTGGC
>JAQQSS010000785.1:0-19048 GCA_028646465.1 Rhinoceros unicornis
AGATGAACACTAGTAATAGGAGGTACAAGTTGTTTCTGAGGCAAGGGGAGAGCCAGAAAGACCTCTGCTTGACTCTTCACTGCAGCAGGAGTCAAGTAAAGTTCAGTGGAGACCATGTAAATTCCAGGTTTACAGCAGCAGGACTCGATGTATATATATATTATGTAATATGTATGTAATATGTAATATATGTTATGTAATAACCATGTAATTGTTACCAAAATAAGTTTACTTAACGTCAATCACCAAACAAAAATAAAAGGTTTTTTCCTGGTGATGAGAAGTTTTAGGATCTACTCTCTTAGCAACTTTCAAATATACCACACAGTATATCTCAATACAACTGAAAAAAAATAAAAACAAAAACTCACTGGCCACCACTAACACAAGTGGCTGCTCATGCCCTGGTGGCAAGCACTAGCACTGCAGCCCTCACCAAAATGCCACCAAAGAGAAAAGAACCTTTCTTCAGGTGTCCTCAAGACAGAGGCTTCCCTGACTCATAGAGGTAAAACAGCAGGACCTGCCACCTTCGAGCGAGTTGGAGGAATCTCGGGAGCCTACCTTTTCCCCAATCTTGCTTTCCCCCACCAGGTGTCTTCTTCACTCCTGAGGCATCCAGCCTCAACCAGGACAATGACCCTGCTGCCAGATGAGGACCTCTGGACCTCCAGATGAGAACAAGGACTGGTCTTCTCTCTCGTCTCTAGACTTGGTGTCTAGTGCTCTGGCATCTTCTTCCTTATCCCAACTTCTCATCCGCCCAAGCCTCCTTAGTTCTAAATGATCTCAAGTCGGTGGAAAGCATTTTCTCAGCGTTTCAGAGCACAGTAGGTCATCAACAGAGAACCTAGTCCAACAGACACATTGAGAGTGACTGGAACCCTTGGAATCACCCACTGGATGCACTCCACTTTATACAGGAGGTCCCTCACTGAGATCTTCTCTCCTGTTCCCAATGCCTACACAAGAGGAGGATGTGCTCATCACAGTTCTGGGTGCCCACAGAGGTGGACTGCAGGACTCCAGTCTTGTGCTCTCCAAGCTGGGCTAGGGATGGGTCTGGAACAGGTAGAAACTTAGGAACCATAGGGATTCCTCTGCCCATCTCTGGGCCTCTGGGCCTGTATCTAGGAGAACGGATGCTATGGCCCCGTGAGTGAGCTGCCTCCAACCTCTCTCCTTCCTACCTCTTGTCACTTTCCCGGTGTCGGCTCTTTCTTGACTGCACCTTCATGGCTCCCACATGAGAATTCAGTGTGAGTGGGTGTGCCTGTGCACATGTGATGATGAGGAGAGGAATATGACCCCATATGGACAGGGGTGGGCAGAAACCCCCTGGGATCTTAATACCTCTCATTACCAAAGGAAACCTGAGGGAAGGGGCAGAGCCTTGACCAAGGAAGCTGGAGCTCTGTCTAGTCTTCAGGACTCTGACTACCTCCTGTGGTCTGGGCCAGTACCTGCCTCTTCCTGGGCCAGTTTCCCAACTGTACAGTGAGGGGTAAGATGTGCAACAGCACAAGCACGTGCTCAGCCAGGACAAGTCATCAGGCCCCATCGATACATTAAGTACACTTTAAGTGTATTGAAGACATTAATATTGCTGTGCAATCATCACCATGATCCATCTTCAGAACTATTCTCATCTTGCAAAACTGAAACTCTACACCCATTCGTGAATAACCCCCCATTCCTTCTCCTCCCAGATCCTGGCAAACACCGTTCTACTTTCTGTCTCTCTGAATCCGGCGATTTCAGGAACCACATAGAACGGAAATCACACAAGGTTGTATTTTGGTGACTGGCTTATTTCATTTAGAGTAATATCCTGAAGGTTCACCCATGGTGTGCCATATCTTAGAATTTCCTTCCTTTGTTAAGGATGAATAATATGATATTGTATGTATATTCCACATTTTGCATATCCATACATCCCTGCACAGATACCATAGCCAGGGCCAAAACCAAGCCCAAAATCAAATGGGGCCCCAACCAGATTTTTATCAATGGTCCCTTGGAGACTACTTTCTTAAGCCACGTTCCATATGATATTTACTAAGGATCTAGTCTTGGGCCATGAGTTGTTTTTCAGAAACTCCGTTATTTCTCCTTGAGCAAGTTTCAACTGGTTTGAGCCAGTGAGACCACAAGACGGCTGGCAAGACTCAAACTGTGGCTGCACAAGTGACTGGAGGATGACCTGGGAGACCAAGTACTCCCCTGCCGATCATGTTAAGGACACTGCCTTTTGAATGTGGGATGTATTACAGAATATGAAAATCTTCTTGTGCAAAATGCTTAGGACTGCCACCAACCTTCCCGCACCCACTCTTTTGCCCTTAAAAAGCCCTTTTCAACAGCCCATCGAGGAGAAGGATTTAACCTTTGTCTCCTGTCTCCCTGCTGTTTTCTTCTAAGGGTATTATAGTTTTAGCTCTTACATTTAGGTCTTTGATCCACTGGGAATTAAGCTTTGTATGTGGTGTTAGGTAAGTGTCCAAGTTGATTCTTTTGCATGTAGATATCCACTTTTTCCAAGACAATTTGTCGAGATGACTTTTCCTCATTGAATAATCCTGACACCCTTGTCAAACATCATTTGATCACGCTGGTGAGGGTTAATTTCTGGGCTCTCAATTCTGTTTCCATTGGTCAATATGGCTGTCTTTATGCCATTTCAATGCTGTTTTGGTACTGTAGATTTGCAGTAAGTTTTCAATCAGGAAGAATCAGTCCTCCAACTTAGTATCTCCTTTCAAGATTATTTTTGGTCTCTGGGCTTACTTGAGATACCATAAGAATTTTAAGATGGGTTTTTTTCTATTTCAGCACAAAACGTCCTTGGGATTTTGATAAGGACTGCACTGGATTTGTTGATCTCTTTGGATAATGCTGACATCGTCACAATAAGGAGTCTTCCAATCCATGGTGATGGGATGTCTTTCATTTCTAGTAGCGCTGGGTGGCTGTTCAGGTTGAGGGGGTGGCACTCCTCAAGATAGTCATGCAGATATCCACAATTCCTCCTCACCGTGCCTTCACCATTTCCTTAGAACCCATCAACAGTCAACAGAGGGCAAAATGCATGTAAAATGCACGTGGGAAGTTTTCAAAGACTGGGTGTGCATGGAGCACACATTTCTTCCACTCCCCTCCATTAGCAAAAACTACGGACTGAACCAGCAGACCCTAACACATGGAGACTGCAGACTCAACCAGCAGATCCCAACAAATAGGGACTGTTGACTAAGCAAGGGCCAGGGACTCAGGATCCTGGTAGAATCATCTGCCAGCTCAAGCTGACCCACTAAGCCTTTGTCTGGCACTGCGGACTAGCCAAGGGCTAATACTGATGCATCTTGTCAATCTAGACAGACCCATTGACCCTGGACTGGAAAGCCAGTTAGATCGGGAGCTCAACGCAAAGACAGTGGCTCTCAGATCCAAGAGAAACTTACCACGGCCCTCAGAAACAGCAAAAAGGATAGAGAACTCAAATGTTTTCGGGTACCAATGCCTGTGTTTCTCATCTCCTAAGCCATCAGATGTCTCCTTTGGATCTCAGTGCTGCCACCAAACTGGTATAAAACAAAATAAAAGTGAGTAAATTTTAAACATCTTGTTGGCTTTATTCAACAGTTCATGAATCAGGCAGCATCCAGTCTAGCAGAGAGAAAGGAGCTCCAAGAAGCTGTACAAAATGAAAGACTTTTATAGGCAGAGGGGAGCAGGAACAAGGAAGTTACACTAGACAAAAAAGATGGCTAGTTACTGCAAGGTTACCTTCCTTTAGGGGATGGCAGGGCTCTATCAGGAAGATGACCTACCTGCTGCTCATCAGGCGATTCCCCATTGACTGGTTTAAGATTCCATCCCTGGGAGGACGAAAAGTCTAACTTAGTCTCAGCTTGTTGATGTGGGGCATAGCTTAAGCGGCTCCATTTGGGCCTGGTGTCTTGTTTTAAACACATGACTTCTGCTGCTCTCTGATATCCCCAGTTACACACTGGCTGTCCCTTCACTGACCATTTTTGGTCACACACCCACTGCACGTGCCTCCAGTCCTTCCCTTTCAACACCGTAATCTCACACATATCTCCTCCTGACACTATCATGACATCTCCCACCACACGTCCCATATACCTTCCACACTGCAGCAAGATGCTTCAGAAACACCACCACCATTTATATCCAACGGGCTGAGAGGGCTGCGCATACACTGGGAATCAGGAGTCGCAGGGTCTGTCACTTGGCCTCCTATCATCTATTGTACCCCAGCTGAAGGGCTCACCCTGCGGAGAGACTCAGTTGTAGCCAACTCCATTGAACAACACCATTTTTGCCTCAGGCTTCCTTCAAAATGCTCTTCCCACTTTCTGCCCCAACTGCTCCTTGAGGGATCATTTTGGGGTAGCCTTCGAGGCCAGCCTGGGGATTTTGTGCCCAGGCCCAAACAGCTCTTGGCCCACAAACACTTTAACCATACCCCTGAAATCATATAGCACAGGTAACCAGTGAAAGGGTGCAAATTACTGATTTTACCTCCAAGACTCCTAATGAATATTTTACACCAGGAGCATCCACTTTTGGGTTTTACTGTGGGCTGATATCACAAGGCTCTCACCCAGTGAGCTTCTCTCTTCCCTGGCCCTCTGAGCAGCTTTCTCCAGACTATAATCTGCAATGCATCATTGTCTCTCTTTCAGCCTGCTTCCCTCAGGTTGCAGGTCCTCTGAGTTTCCTGCCCTGACTGGCTACCACCAACCCATAGAGACACTGTCAGTCCTATAGCACTGAGTGTTCAGTTGTACTAGGATTGACTAACTGGACTGGGCACAGGTGCATTGGCCCTACCCAGACAAAATCAGCAAACTGAGGCAACCAAGAAGTATCGACAACCTTAACACGACATGGACAACAACTCCGTAGGAACCTATCCTAGCCCTTGTACAACAGTCTCATGAGTCTCTTGTCTAAATGGTTTTAGAAAATGGCCTGGCCCTAGCCTGTCTATACCGGCCAAGGAAGGAAGGCTTTGTGCCTTTCCTAGAACCACTTGCTGAATGTACATCAACTCAGAAGTTCAAACCTACCTCCACCAGATGGCCCAAGAGGTTAAAATATTGCATAATATTACCCAAATCTTTGAACAGATACCCAAGGCCCCCAAGATCACTGACCTATTTTCATGGCTGGTCTCTCCAACTTGGGAACAATGTCAATGGACTGGATTTTACACTGTTGCTTGTATAATCATGGGATTTGTTACTGTAGCCCTCATCAGATGTTTACTGTCTTGGCTACAACCTGCCCTACCCCTAATAACTCCATTAATTACCCTTATTAAATATCCCAACCAACTTAAAATTAACCAATACTCTGATTAATTTAAAAAATTCAAAATTTTTATGGGAGAAAATCTGCTTAACGTAGAATACTCCGTTGTAAGCATTTTAAAGTATACAGTTCAGTGGCTTTTAGTACAACGATTAAGTCGTGTGGCTATCACCACTAACTAATTCCAGAACATTTTCAACACCCCCAAACAAACCCATACTCATTCACACTCTATTTTCTCCTAACCCAAGCCCATGGAAACAACTCATCTGTTTTCTCCCCCTATGGAATTCCCTATTCTGGACAGTTCATTCAAATGGCTTCATGCTATCTGTAGCCTTTGTGGATGGCTTCAATGAGCAGACATGTTTCAAGGTTCATCTATGGCCTAGCACGTAGCAGTACCTTATTCCTTTTCATGGCTCTATAATATCCTATATTATGAATAGGCCACATTTTGTTTATGCAATCATAACTGGATAGAAATTTGGGCTTGTTCCACTTTTCAATCATTGTGAACAATGCAGCTTTGAATGTCCATGGGCAAGTTTGCTCTTTTGGACATATACCATGGGCCTGTCCAGGTCAATGGTTATTCTAGCTTTAAGAATTTTAAAAATGCCAAGCTGTTTTCTCCAGTGGCTGCATCATTTTACTTTCCTACCAGTAATGTATGTAGGTTTCCCTTTCTCCACATCTTTACCAACACTTGTCATTTTCCATTATGTTGAATATAGCCTTCATTTTGAGCATGAAATAGTATCACATTGTGCTTTGAATTTGCATTTTCCTAATTATTAATGATACTGAGCATCTATCTTGTACTTATTGGCCATCTATGTATTTTCTGGACACATGTCTATCCCAGTTGGTTACCTCTTTTCATTGACTTGTCTTTTATAATTGAATTCTAAGAGATCTTTATAATACTCTCAATATTAGAGTCTTCTCAATTATATAAGTTGCAAATAGTAGGAGACTTCAATACCTCACTTTTAACAATGGATGGAATATCCAGACAGAAAATCAGGAAATAGCAGACATGAAAACATTAAATACTAAATGGACCTATCAGACATACACAGAATATTTTACTGAACAGCAGCAAAATGCACACCCTTCTCAAGAGCACATGGACTATTTTAAAGAACAGATCACGTGTTAGGTCACAAAACAACTCTTAACAAGAAAGATTAAGGAAACTGAAATAATACCCAGTGTCTTTTCCAAACACAATGGCATGAAACCGGAAGTCAATAACAGAAGGAAAACGGGAACATTCATAATACGTGGAAGTTCAAAAAAAACTCTTAAACTTAAAAGTATATCAAAGAAGAAATCAAAAAGGAAATTAGAAAATAGCTCAAGACATAGAAAAAGAAACAATAAACACACCAAAACTTATAGGATGCAGCAAAAGTAGTACTAAGAGGAAAGTTTATAGTGATAAACTTGTACATTATAAGAGATAAAAGATGTCAAAGAAACAACCTGACTTACAACACACAGCATTAGAAAAAGAAAAAATGAAACCCAAAGTGAGCAGAAGGATGGAAGTCACCAAGAGGAGAGTGGAAAAAAATGAGAGTATGAAAGATCAATAAAAGTAAAAGTTGAATATTTGAAACAATAAAATTGATAAAACCTTAGATAAATTATTTATAATAAAAGAGAGATGACTCAAATAAACTAAATCAGAAATGAAAGAAGAGGCAGTACAACTGAGGCTTCAGAAAGAAAAAGATCAGAAGAGACTATTCTGAACTAGTGTACACTCATAAATTAGATAACCTAGACAAAATAGATAAATTCCTAGAAACAACTTATGAAAGCTAAATCATGAAGAAATAGAATTCTTGAACAGACCCGTAAGAAATAATGAGGCTTATTCAGTAATCAAATACCTCCCAACAAGAGGAGACGTCGCCACTCTGCCTGACTTCACCATAGACCCCTGAGCCAGCCTGCCCCAGCCCCAGGCTGACTCCTGTGGACCTAGCTGGCTCCCTGCAGGCTTCTGCAAATCCAGGTCCCTGCCTCACCCTGGAGCATGCCAGCTGTGGTAGCCCCAAGCAGCATCCTTGACACTAGGCTCCCACCAGCTCCTGGGAACCCAGGCCCCCATCTCAGCCTACGGGCTGCTATCTTCAGCAGCCCAAGGTGGCTCCTGTGACCCAAAGTGGTATTCTTGGCCCCAGGTTCCCGGCGGGCTCTGGTGAATCCAGACTCTGGCTCACCCAAGTTCCTGGTTACTCCAGGCAGCCACAGGCAGCACCCACAGCCACAGGCAGCTTCTGTACCAGGGCACCCAGTGGGCTCTCACAAACCCAGGACCCAAGGTCACTCCAGCACTTGCTGGCTCCAGCAACCCCAGGTAGATTCTATGGCACCAGGCTCCCCGGGGGCTACTGGGAACTCAGGCCCCTGGCTAACTACACCACCTGCCAGTTCCAGCAGACATAGACAGCTCTCATGGAACCATGTTCCTGGCAGGATCCCACAAAACCAGGCCCTCAGCTCACCCAGGTGCTTGCTGACTCAGGTGGCCACAGACAGCTCCCATTGCAGCAGGCACCGGCAGGTTCCCATGAACCCAGGCTTCCATCTTGACCCAATGCCTACTGGCTCCTGCAGGCTCAGGCAGCTCTTGTGGCCCCAGGATCCCAGCAGGCTCCCAGGAATCCAGACTTCTGGCCTACCCCAGCACAAGCTCTCTCTCATGGCATCAGGCTCCTGGCAGGCTCCTGTGAACCAAGGCTCTCAGATCATCCCAGCACTGGCCAACTCCCATGGCCCTGGATGACTCCTGTGGCTGGAGGCTCTCAATGAGGACCTGCCAAACCAGGCTCCAGTGGGGCTACTCATGAACTCAGGGTCCCAGCTGTGCCCAGGGCCAGACACAATACTGTGGACCCAATCTTTCCACTCACTCCTGTACCAGGCTGCCCAAGGACTCCAGCAGCAAGCCTGCCCCTGGACACCACCAGATGGCCTTCCCAGGACCCCTAGATGGGCTACTGTGAAGCCTTTGGGTTGCTAAAGCCAGCCTGTAAAGTGTGGAAGAGGTGCCTACTTCCTCAAATTTGCAGACACCAATGGAAGTCCACAAGGACCATGAATAATCAAAGACCCATGACACCACCAAAGAAAAAGAATAAAACTTAAATGACCGACCAAACAATGGAGATATAGGAACTATGTGACAAAGATTTCAGAACAACCTTCTTTGAGAAACTCATAAAACTCTAAGGAAACACAGATAGACTACTAAATGAAATAAGGAAAGAGTACATGTACAAGTGAGAAGTTCATCGTAGAAACAGAAATCATTAAGGAAAAACAGACAGAAATCCTAGAGTTGAAGAACACAATGACTGAACTGAAGAATTCAATAGAGAGCTTTTAAAACAGATTCAACCATGTACAGGAAATAATTAGTGAACTAGAAGATGTGTCATTTGAAATCATCCAGTCAAAGAAGCAAAAAGAAAAAAAGGAATGGATTGGAACAGGGAAAGGCAGTGTGAATTATGGAATACCATGAAAAGAAATAGATAAGCATTATTAACGTACCAGAGGAGAAAACAGGGAGAAAGGAAAAGAAATTTGACTTAAAAAAATAGCAGCTGACACCTTCTCAAATTTGGGGAGAGATTTAGACATCCAAGGTCCTGAAGCCGATCTGTCAACCTAAAATTTCAAACTAAAACTTTCTTCTCCAGGACACATTATAACAAAACTACCTAAACTCAAAAAAAGGATCAAACAACATGATCAAGTTCAACATGATGAAAATCAATGAATGTGAAACACTGCATTGATAGAATGAAAGATAAAAATCATAAAATAATCTCAAGCGATGCAGAACAAGCAGTTTGATAAAATGCAACACCCCTTCATGATAAAAACCCTCAATAAAGGGTTACATAATGAACATACCTGAATATAATAAAAGGTTTACATGACAAAACGCACAGCTAACAATATATTAAACAATGAAAGGTTGAAAGCTTTCTTGCTAAGACAAAGAACAAGACCAGGGTGCCCAGTCTCAACACCATTCTTCAACATACTGCTGCAAGTCTTAACCAGAGACATTTGGCAATAAAAATAAATAAAATTCATCCAAATTGGAAATGAATAATCAAAGTGGTCCCTGTTTGCAGATGATATGATTTTATATAGAGAAATACCTAAAGACTCCCCCCCAAACTGTTAGGACTAATAAACAAATTCACTCAAGTTGCAGGAGACAAAATCAACATATAGAAATCTGTTGCCTTTCTGTACACTAACAATGAACTATCTAAAAAAAGATATAAAGGAAAAAATCAGATTTACAATAGCATCAAAAACAGTAAAATACTCATAAATAAATTTAACCAAGAAGGTGAAAGATCTAGACACTGACAACTATAAGACATTGATGAAAGAAATCAAAGACACAAAGAAATGAAAAGATATCTTATGTTCATGGATCAGAAGAATTAATATTGTTAAAATGTCCATGCTACCCAATGCCATCTCAAGATTCAATGCAATTCCTATTAAAATTCCCATGACATTTTTCACAGAAATGGGACAAGCAGTCCTAATATTCATATGGATCCACAAAAGACCTCCAATAACCAAGGCAACCCTGAGAAAGAAAAAGCTGAAGGCACCACAATTCCTGATTTCAAACTTTATTACAAATCTATAGTAATAAAAACGGTATGATACAGGTATAAAAAGAGACACATAGACCAATAGAACAGAATCAAGGGCCCAGAAATAAAACCACACACATACACTTTGATAACAGTTGACGAGTCAGCCAAGAAAACTCCATGGGAAAAGGATAGTTTCTACAATAAATGGTGCTGGGAAAACTGGATGAGCACATGCAGAAAACTGAAATTGGACCCCTATTTTACATCACTCTAAAAAAGATCCCAAATTGAATTAAAGACAGAAATGTAAGACATCAAATATAAAACAACTAGAAGAAAATATAGAGAAAATAGCCCCATGAAACTGGTCTTGACAACGATTTTTTTGGATATAACATCAAAAGTGCAAGCAACAAAAGTAAAACTTAACAAATGGGATGACATCAATCTAAAACCTTCTGCACAGCAGATGAACAATCAACAAACTAAAGGGGTTCACATCCACAATATATAAGAAACTCTTACAAATCAACAGCAAAGAAACCAACAAAACAATATGAAAATGGTCAAAAGACCTGAATAGATACTTTTCCAAAGGAGACATAAAAATGCTCAACATATACATGAGAAGATGCTCATAATCACTCATCATCAGGGAAATGAAATCAAAACTATAATGAGATATCACCTCACACTTGCTAGAATGCTTATTCTCAAAGAGACAACACACAACAAATGTTGGTGAGGCTGGGCAGAAAAGAGAATCCTGTGCACTGTTGGTATGAATTTAAATTACTATAGTCACTAGGGAAAAAATATGGAATTTTCTCAAAAACATAAAAATAGAAATACTATATAAATGAGCAATTCCACTTCTGGTTGTATATCCAAAGGAATTGAAGTCACTATTCTGAAGAGATATCTGTACCCCCATGTTCATTTCAGCATTATTCACAAACTGAGGACATGGACACAATCCGTGTGTCCATCAATGGATAAATAGATAAAGAAAATGTCAGTCATATGTATATATACATGAAATATATAATGGAATATTATTTAGCCATGCAAGAGAATGAAATCCTGCATTTTGTAACAACACAGATGGAACTGGAGACATTACGCTAAGTGATATAAGTCAGACAGACAAAGACAAATACTATATATTCTCACTCATGTGAAATCTAAAAAAGCCCAACTCAAAGGAATAGAGACTAGAATGGTGTTTGCCAGGACCTTCAGGGTGGGGGAAAGGGAGAGATGTGAGTCAAAGTGCACAAATTTCTAGCTGTAAAATGAATAAGTTTTGAGGATCTAATGTACGGCATGGTGACCATAATTAACAACAATGTATTATACACTTGAAATTTGTTAAGAGAGTAGATCTTAAAAGTGATTGTTAGAAAAAAAAAGTTAATTATGTGAGGGAATGGAGGTGTTAACTCAGCGTATTGTGGTAATCCTTTCACAAATCATCATCTTGAACACCTAAAACTTACATACATTATATGTCACTAATATTTCAAGAAATCTAAAAAAAAATCTCTGAACAAAGTAAAACCCAGGACCATATGACTGCACTGGTGAATTCTATCAAACATATAAAGAAGTTTTAAAAACAAGCCTTCTTACACTCTGTCAAATATTGAAAAAGAGGGAACACTTCCAAACACATTTTACGACGCCAGCATTACCCTGATACCAACACTAGACAAGGACACTAAAAGAAAATAAAATTACAGACCATTACCCCTGATTAACATAGATGCAAAAATGCTCAACCAAATACGATCAAACTTAGTTCAACAGCATATTAAAAGAATTATACACTATCACAAGTGAAATTTATTCCTGTTATACAAGGGTAGTTCAACATACAAAAATCGATCAATGTAATACGCAACATCAAGAAAATGAAGGGGAAAAGACAGAATCATCTCAATTGATGCAGAAAAACCATTTGACAAAATTCAACACCCTTTCATGATAAAACACTCAACGAACAAAGAATAGGAGGAAAAACACACAGCAAACACAAAACTCAGTGATGGAAGACTGAAAGCTTTCCCTGAAATCTCTAAGATCAGGAGCAAGGCAAGGATGCCCACTTTCACCACTTCTATTTAACACCGCTGAAAGTTCAAGCCAGAACCATGAGGCAATAAAAATAAATAAATAAAAGGAATCCAAATTAGAAAGAAAGAAGTAAAATGGTCTCTGTTTGAAGATGATATCATCTCATATGTAGAAAATCCGAAAGACTCCACAATAAATGCCGTTTGATCTAACAGATGAATTCAGGAAAGTAGCAGTATACAAAGTCTATACACAAAAATCAATTGCATTTCTATACACGAACCAGGAGCTCTCTGAAAAGGAAATTACAAAAACAGTTCATTTATATCAGAAAGAATAACATGCTTAGGAATTAACTTAACCAAGGAGGTGAAAGGCTTGCACCATAAAAACTACAAAACATTTCAGAAAGAAATTAAAGAAGACATTCATAAATGGACACACATCCCATATTCATCGATTGGAAGGTTTACTATTGTTAAAGTGTCAATATTACCCAAAGCAATCTACAGATTCAATGTAATCCCTATCCAAATCCTAATGATGTTTTTTGCAGAAATAGAAAAACCCATCCTAAAATTCACATGGAATCTCAAGGGACTCAGAATAGCCAAAACAATCCTGGAACAGAAGAACAAAACTGGAGGAAAAACTTACTACAAAGCCACAGTAATCAACAGTATGGTATTGGCATAAAGACAGACATAGAGACCAAAGGCATAGAATAGCAAGCCCAGAAACAAACCCTCACATATATGGTCAAGTGATTTTTGACAAGGGTGCCAAGACCATGCATGGAGAAAGGTTTCTTTTCCACAAATGGTGCTGGGAAAACTGGATATCTGCATGCAAAAGAATGAACTAGGACCATCATCCAATACCATATGCAAAAATTAACTCAAGGACATAAATGTAAGACCTAAAATAATTAAACTCTTAGAAGAAAACATAGGACAAAATCTTGATGACATCGGACTTGGCAATGATTTCTTGGATGTGACACCAAAGACACAGGTAATGAAAGAAAAACAATGGACAAATTGGACTCCATGAAAATTTTATAAGTTAGTACATCAAGAGGCCCTGTCCATAGAGTAAAAAGGCAACCCACAGAGTGGGACAAAATATTTGCAAATCATATTTCTGACAAGAGACTGATATCTGGAATATACAGAGAAGTCCTAAAACTAAACAACTAAAAAACAAGCCCATTCAAATATGGGCAAAGGACTTGAAGAGACAGTTCTCCAAAGACTTATGAATGGCAAATAAGCACATGAAAAGACGCTCAAAACCACTAATCATTAGGGAAATGCAAATCAAAACCACAATGAGACACCATCTCACACCCCCTATGATGAGTGCTATGGAAAAGACAGAAAACAAGTGTTGGCCAGGATGCGGTGGAATGGGAACACTTGTACACTGTTGATAGGAATGTAAAATGGTGCAGCTGCTACGGAAAACAGTATGAATGTTCCTCAAAAAATAGAACATAGAATTATCACGTGATCTAGCAATTCCACTTCTGGATATACACCCAAAAGATCTGAAAGCAGAGCCTTGAAGAGATATTTGTACACCCATGTTCATAGCAGTATTATTCACAATAGCTAAAACATGGAAGCAACCCCAGTGTCCATTTACACATGAATGGATACACAAAATGTAGTATATCCATACAACGGAATATTATTCAGTGTTACAAAGGAAGCAAATTCTGCAATATGCTACACCTGGATTAACCTTGGGGACATTATGCTAACAGAAATAAGCCAGTCACAAAAAGATAAATACTGTATGATTCCACTTACACGAGGAACTGAAAGTAGTCAAAATCATAGAGATGGAAAGTGGAATGGTGGCTGCCAAGGACTGGGGGAGGGGAGAAGGGAGAGTTATTGTTTAATAGGTATAGAGCTTCAGATTTACAAGAGTTATGGGGATGAATGGTGGTGATGACTGTACAACAGCATAAATGTATTTAATGCCACTGAAGCGTACACTTAAAAATGATTAAGATGTCACACTTTTCGTTATGTATATTTTAACTCAATATACAAAAAGGAAAAAAACACAGAAATTCGCTATCAAGCCACAAAAAGATGTAGTGGACTCTGAAATACATATTGCTAAGTGAAAGAACCCAACAGGAGAAGGCTATATACTCTGTTCTATACTTTTCATATATTCCAATTACACGTCATTGTAGACAAGGCAAAACCATAGAAGCAGTATAAAGATCAGTGTTGCCAGGAGTTGGAAGGCAAGGGATGAAGAGGCAGAGCACAGGGATTTTAGGGCAATCCAACACTTAGGATACCATCATGGTGGATACATGAGATTATGCATTTGTCAAAATCCAAGTACATGACAGCAAGACAGTGAACCTTAATGTAACTACAGACTTGGTTACGAACACTGTAGCAGCATCAGCTCCTCACTTGTAATGAATGAACCGCACTAACACAGGTGGTCATGCAAGATGTTAACAGTAGGGGAAACTGTGGGGGAGGAGGGAGAAATGTTCTGCACTATCTGCTGAATTTCTCTGTCCATCTAAAACTTTCCTTTAAAAAATCTATTAATTAAAAATTAATCAGTGGAAGGTAGGGAGTGGGTAGAAATATGGAGGAAACAAGAACATCACAATATTGATGAACGTTGAAGCTGGGTAATAGAGACATGGGGGGCTATCACACATTTCTGTTTAATTTGTGTATGTTCAAGGTTTTCCACAATAAAACATTTTCAAAGGTCCAGATTAAATCTAGATTATATGTAGAAGGAATCAAAGAATGTGAAGAAAACAGATATTTTTGAAGCAAATACTCAAGGGGCACACTGAGGGAACGTGCAATCACACTGGATAGAGAGTGAACCTCCTGGTTCCACCAGGAAGGTTCGGAGCTCAGTGAGCAAGGCAGGCGAAAGCACAGTCAGGGAAGTGACAGATAATGATCACAGAGAAGTGTTCACCCTCACTGGTCACAGAGATGCCAATGATGGGCCCGGAAAGGACTGTCCAGGATTTACAATGTTGTGACACCCATAGTTAGAGCAGACTCAGGGACAGAGCACCATGTACTGTGAGAATGCCAATCAGCACCGGCTTTCTGGAGGGCAAACCTCCCGAACCCTGGAAGCTGCAGGCCACTGACACGGCAACTCTGTTGTACGGAATCTGTCCAAAAACAAAGGGACTGGGTACCGATGATGGACTGAATCAACACAGGTAGAGCCCCTTTGACATAAATCCCTAAAAAATGACCCAAAGATTCCTTCATTGATGAATAAATTCATAATATCCCTGGGAACCATCGAGAGAACCAAAATTTGAGGAAGACATCAAAGAGAGACAGCAGCTGGTGCCCGGGAATCCCAATGGGGAGCTCCATGTTGGCCATGGAGACCAAGCCAGGGTGACCTCTCTCCCTCCCCCTCGTCCCCCTGCTTCTCACCTAACACCTTCTGCATCGCCCCTCCTTTCCCAGCCACTGCCCACCTCACGCTCCAGGATTACAGGAGCAGAGGCACAGGGCAGCCTTTCCACCAGCACATCTGTCCTTTTGCTCTCTGTGCCTCCCCAGGAAGCAGAGCCCAGCTCTGCACCTCCTCAGGGCCCAGCACTCTCCTCCTGGGCCCTCAGGCTCCTCTTCTCCATCTGGTCCTACCTGCAGTACCTGCTAGTTCATCTCCACCTTATATACAAAACTCTCCCTTGGACCCATGTTCCCTTTGGGCTACTGTCCACTTTCCCAACTCCATTTCATGGCTAAACCTCTTAAGTAAAGTGCCTCATCCCTGCAGCCCTCCCATGGCCCCCTTTCCCCACTCTACACCCAGCTTCATTCTCATCCTCTCAAGGAGACTGAGGTCACTTGTGATCCCACGTGGCTGAGTCCAGCTATTTTTTCTCCATTCTGATCAGAGCTGTACCCGACCAAGCTGAGCACCCCTCCTTTCTGCAATGCCCTTTTCCCCTCGTGACTCCTGCGACTCCATGCTGCACCGTTTCAGTCCCTTTTCCTGGACCTTTTTCAGCTAAACCACTGCAAACACTGCCTGCTCCTAGGCTGGGCCCTGGGCCCTCCCACAGCTACAGTGTCTGCAGGAAACCTCATTCAATTCCATGGTTTTAAACATCTCTGACCTCATCCTGACTCTGCAGACACACTGATGCAACTTAAGAGGTTAGGTGCTAGCTCCCCATTGTCAGCACCTAAGGAGTATCTCAGACTTGATTCCTCTCAAAATTTTACTGTCATATGAGTTCCAAAATAGCATCAAATATTTCCAAAAAGGAGGAAAAATTTGGATACAATAAACAGTGGTGAACAAAGTAACCAATAAAACATATACTTATATCCAATCACGGTTGCTTGATGGGGAAAATGAGAACACAGAACAAAGATCAGACAGTCTCGAGCTGGGGAGTGGAAGGTGTGGAGTTGGGAGTGTAGAACACAGGAACTGATCAACTCTAAGCATTTACAGAAAGAGAGGCAGAAATGGTTGTTCCTAAAAGCTGAAAGACACCCACTAGAAGAATAGAAAAATCATGAGAAAGCCTAACAAATTAAAAATTAAATTAAATGGTAGATTCAAATTCCAATTTATCAATAATCACAATTGTAAATGGATCAAATTGCTCTACAAAAAGATGAAGGCTCTCAAGTTGAGTTAAAATATAGTTATAAAATAAAGGTATATAATATGGTTGAAAATAAGGAGATAAAGAAATATGACTTTAAATGGGACAAAAAGGGGTTTTCAGTGTTGATAACTGTCACGAACACTTATGCACCTCACAATATGGTCTTGAAACATAAAGCAAAACTGGACAAACAAGAAGACACAGGCACCTTCAGAATCACAGGGAAACCTACCTTACCTCTCTTAGACAGCCACAGGTCAAGTGATACAGTAAGTTAGGAAACAGATCTGCTGACAAACACAAAAAAGATAGATCTAGCCTCAGCCTGAGGGACAAGAACATAAGCAACCAGTGGAGATGATACATTCTCCTCACACCACAATGAAACAGTTCCCGCAATGGACTGTGTGCTAAGCCACAATGAAATCTCTAAAGAGTCCAAAAAGCAAAAATCTATAAGTGACCATATTACTGAAACTTAAGGCAATAAAAGCTAAAAAATAATCACAAAATATTGGCTCCCCTACCCCAACTTATCCACTTGAAAATCTGTCCACACCCTTCTAAATCTCTCAGGTTAAAGAGGGAATCCAGACAGACAGGACAAACTCTTTAGAAATGAACAGCTATGAGAGCAGCATGAGGCAAATCCATGGAGTGGGGACAAGGGGACAGAAGAAGGGACACAGCCGCCACTGCAGGTATCAGGGAATATCACCTGTACACAAAGAAGCTGAGCACTTCCCTCCAGGAGCCAGAACAACACCACAATGACAGCAGAATGAAGTGAGAATTCACCAGGCAGGAACAACAACATAGACCTGAGCAATGGAGTCAAGGGCTGGCTCTCCTGAAAGACCTGTAACAGTGAGAAACCTTGGGAAGTCTGACCAAGAGGAACAGACAAAGGCACCAAACTGTACCATCAGGTACGACAAACAACAGAAACAGCTTTAACGTGATAGGAGAACATAGTGGATATCTCTGACCAGGACATCAATGGTCCTCAACTGGAGCTGTCCTTCCCCCAGGATGCATCTGGAAACACGCAGGATGGGTTTTGTTTCTTGTTTTGGGTTGTCCTAATGGTTGTTGCCCTGGGGGTCCCGCAGATTCTGAGCAGCCTGTCACATAGAGCCGTTTCCCTCCTGAAGTGTTACTGACATCTGGGGAGACAAGCACTGATCCAGATTAAATGAACAATGTGGTAGGGAAATGTTTTCCATGGATGTATAACAGACAAAAGATGGTACCCTCAATATGTAAGGAATATCGAGAAACCAATGTTTATAAGTATTAAATTGTAAACGAGCAGGATAATCAGAAACATAGCCAATAAACGCACCAAAAATATATCCAACCTATTCATACAGGTGGAGAAATACGTACGTAAAATACAGGAAACAGTCTAGGAGATTACACACCAAATTTTACTACCAACAAGGAATAAAAGTTGGGAGATAGGTGAGAAATAGGAGTTTTTACCACTTCTTAGCTTATATATTTCTGTACTGTTTTAATTTTTACAAAAGAGAATGTATTCTACTCAAAAAGATGTTTAAAATTTTAAAGAAATTATTAAAATGTTCAAAATAACTTCAGTTCAAAGATATTCATTAAAACATGAATGGAAAGAACGTCCCCATGACTTTAAGAGCCTCCTATAACTTTCCCAATAGTTTACTATGTCGATTTTATTTCACATTTAGATCCTAACTCATTGGAATTTACATTTGTGTGAGAGATGCAACAGAAGCTGATTTTCTCCTGTTCAAGTGGAAAACCAACGATCCAGGCACCGTTCATTGGGTAGTTCTGGCTTTCCCAGCTGACCTGCAATGCCTCCTTCCCCACCTGCTAAACCCTGACAACTACCGCTGCCTCTCGAGTGCCCTAGAGCAAGCGGGGTGAGCTCTGCAGCCTGGGCTCCCTGTCTCCGAGGGGCGGCTACCAGCAGAGCCTTCTCCCAGGACAGCAGCAGGCATGCTGCACACAGAAGTGCTCAGGGGCCGTCTGCTGCGGAGCAGGAAACCCCTCATGATGAGCAGGCAGTGGGGGAGCCCCAAGCCCCGGGGACTGACCTCGGCTGGGGGCAGCAGGCTGCTAAGGCAGGGAGCCCCCTCCCTTCAGCTCGTCCAGCTCCTCCTGCAGCGTGTGCACCTGGCTGTCGGCGGCTGCCCCTCTTCAGCTCGCTGTCCTTCTCCACCTGCTCCCGCAGGCGGCACCCGAGCTCCTGTTCCCCCGGGAGCAGAAGCAGTAGGAGTGCAGCGAGTCGAGGAGTTCTTGGGCCCCCAGTGCTGACAGGATGACCCCGCTGAGGGAC
>JAQQSS010000786.1:0-18561 GCA_028646465.1 Rhinoceros unicornis
GGTTCTATGGAAAAAGGATGGGTTTGCAGAAGGTGGAGGGAACCTTAGGCTTTGTCTGTGGTGTATGAAGTGTGTTTGATGAAACTGTATTTATGAATCACTTGTCTGATTTTTAAATAAGTACAATTTAAAAATATGTCATGTACAGTGGAGTTTTGGAATAGAACTCATTTATACATCAGGGACCGCCCATAGGAATGTTCCTCTGCAACGTCTTCCTGCCCCTTGGGAAGGGCTCAGGTCAGCTCCTAATGATCATCTTCTGTCTACAAGAGGAAACTCTCAGCTGTGACTTTAATGTAGACACTTATCCTTGGCTAGGGCCTTTACAGCCTTCAGGAGAGTCCATTCCGAACTCCACACCTTTGTTCATGCTGACTCACTCTGCCTAGGATTCCCCCATCCATATTATCCACATATTCAAGTCCAGCTCAGATTTCATGGTAAATTGGAGTCTCCTCTAAATCTGAAGCTGTTATAGCTGGTCCTGTTTTCCTTACTCGTCACCTACAGCACTTACCGTCTGAATCTTATTACTTGGTCCTTGGTTTACTGCCATAGAATCTCAAAATATATCTAAGACAGACTACCAGATCTTCTTCCTTTTTTATCACACAAAGAACCATCCCAAAGCTTTACATAGACACCTATTGCTCAGTGGGTACTTGCACATCAATTAATTTCTAGAAATCATCCCCCTTTGACTCTCACCACCCACTGAACATAGGTCTAATCCATTCCCTGTTGGTAGCATTTTGCAACACACCAGAGCACTTTTGTGCTTCACCTACCAGCATTGTGTTTACAGAATGGGCCATCACCTCGACATATGATTTCAAGATGTTAAAATTGAATCCAGGAGTTAGTAGGCTACGGTGCTGGAACCACTTGGGTCCATCGAGACTCACTAGTCCTTTTCCTTGAGAAACAAAAGGCACAAAACCTCATGCCCCTTATTAGAGGAGATGAGGAAGGAGAGGTGAGGAACACAGTCATTACAGAGTGACCGTGACGCACAGGTATTCATGACATGGTGGACTATCAAAGTAGTGCTCATCTATTAAGATTGAGCTGGGTTTTGATGCTTATATCTGGGATGGATGTATTTAGCATTGTAAGAAAGACCCCAAGTTTCAAAGCCTGATGAGAGTGCTAATTCTGAAATCACTATTTACAACTTGTTTAGTATAGTCATATGTCACTTAACCATGGGGATGCATTCTAAAAAATGTGTTGTTAGGTGATTCCGTGGATGTGCGAACCTCACAGAGTGTACTTACACAAACCTAGACGGTATAGTCTACTACACAACTATGCAACATGGTACTAATCTTATGAGACCACCATTGTATATGCAGTCCGTCATTGACTGAAATGTCGTTATGTGGCACATGACTATAATTGAGTATGTCATTTAACCTTCCTGAGTCTTGGTTTTCTCAGTGATAAAGTGTGATAATAAATATCTACTTCACCGTGTTGCTGTGCACATTACATGAAGGTGTAACGTGCCACCTAGTCTGGTCTCTAGCTCCAAGTAGACACACAACAAATATTCATCTCCTCTCCACTCCAAACCAATCCATGCACTACACAGGGAACACAAAATTCACAAGGAACTGGACAAGAGGGTCCACTCTGTCCCCAGATATCCCTTCCTTGAGCCCTAGTCTGTGCTTCATACCTGGAAGTGATACAAAGTGGAAACACTCATCAATGCTGATGCCTCACAGTCTTCTGTTACCAGGGGGATCAGGAAAGATTAGGCTTTAAAAAGACCTTGTTTATTAATATATAATTGCCATCATTCACTGAGTGCTTCCAACATGCCAGGCTTGCAATGCACGGTCCAGCGCTGGTACAATGCAGCCATTACACTAACTGCTGAAAATTTGTGTTTCATTCAATCCTCACAACAGCCCAGAGATGAAACTCATTCTCATTATCAAAGAGGAAGAGACGGAGGATTAGAGAGGTGAGATGACTTCCCCAAGATCACACTCATTGGTCAGTGGGGGGTCAGTTCAAATCCAAGTAGCTCTGAATCCAGTATCTATGTACTTTCATTTAATTCCTTCCCTGTCTAACACAAATACCAATTATAGGACAAAAAGGCCTAATTCATCTGCTCATGGAATATTACCAAACTGTACTTCAGAGCAAAATTTTGCTGATTTGCATATGAAAATAGAGGAACTCCAAAAGAAAGAAACAGATCCAAGAAAACAAGAGTGAAGAAAGACTAAATGAAGAATATGGATGTTGAGGCTGCAGTTTGAAAGACAGAGGTGGGACACATTCTCACATAAGCTGCCCTGAGAATGAGACTTTGGGGAGAGAAGTGGACGAGGAGGGCTCCTAGGAATCTGTGCTGTGCTGACCTTAGTGGTCCCTTTTGACCTTCCCCTGGATAACTTGCAGCGTAGACCCACCATACTCCTAATGCTTGTGAATTCTGATTTCAGTTTCTTTGGAATGCTCTCCCATGGAAAGGGGACTTCAAGTGAGAGAGTGGGGCACCCTCTCTTTTGCACATACATACCAAGACATGGAATCAAGAACTTGTACAGGTTCTTGGACTTGGGATCTGCAGAGTGAAGCAGAGGAAACAGAAGACAGCATTAGAGGAAAGTTACCAGTCACGGCTGGTGAAGGTTCTCTTGATTTGTGTGCACTAACCACAAACAGTGAGCAAACGGGGGCCCAGGGCTCACTTCCTGCAGCCCTTGGCAGGCCCAGGGAAACCCCAAGTCTTGGTTCAGGAACCAGAGAATAGCAAGCCCATGAGACAGACAGGTACACAAACCCAGATTCTTCCCTTGTTTACACTTCCTCCAACAGACACAGAGATTGCCCGAGGGTGACAAGTTTCCAAAACAGGAGTTGGGACAACATATCATATCCTTTCTGGAAAGCAAATGAACTCTTCTAGCAGGGCGGCAGACACCAGAGAGTGAGGCACTAATGCCTCCTGGGGTTCTCGGGGAACTCTCACTGGACGTGCTTTACAGCTCTTGGCCTTTAACAGGTGAGCTTGAGACGAATCAGCTGGGGGATAGGGAAACATGGAGACTTTCAGGAAAGGCTGTTCTTTTATTAGGTTTTGCTAAGAGGAATGGAGACAAGGGCACAGGGAGGAAAGATGAGAACATCACGCGTTAGTTTTACAGAGTTCACGGAGCGAAAACTGGACATTTTAATTTTGTGCTATGAGATAATCCACCATGGAAGCCTTGGAAAAGGGTTGGATGGGGGAGTCAGATGACCTGTACCCCAAGAGGGAACACAGTTGAGAAATGGGCAGAAAACAAAACAAAATCTGGACCACAATCAAGAGGGTAGACTGGTAAATTAATGACCTGGCACTCAAGTTTACATACTGAACAGCAGAGGCAGAGCTACTTCTGAATCCCCTGAAGATTTCTGCTCAAGAAAGGCCTGGGGGTGGGGTGTGTTGCTGACACCAAACACACAAAAGCAAGAGAGGCAAAGGAAGCCCCTGGTGATCTGGTGGTGCCACCTGGGCTCTAAGGTACACTGACCTAAAAGGGCCCATGAGAGCCTGAACTAGACGGGGGACTGGGAACATGGGACCTCCTCCAGGATTGGTGGGAAACCTCCCCACACTTTCTCCACTGTCTCTTAAAGGCCCAATAGTGATCTCTGCTGCAGAATTCCTTTAGAATCCTCCCTGTGGGTTGTGCATATCTGATTCTTTCTGAATTCATCACCTCCCCAATTACATGGGCTCTGAATATCCCAGCAGAAAAGTCACAGCCAGAATAGGATTGTGGAGGATAAGGCCAGGGATTCATTTCATACCAGGAATACCCCTGGGCACAGTTTCAGCTAGGTCCCTCTGAGGCCTTTCCTCCCACACACCCCTGCCCCCAGAGCCTTACTCAGTCCCAAAGGAGGTAGTGGATTCCAGGTCTACAGCTGACTCAGCCCCAGCCGCTGTCATTGATCTCACTGCCACCAGGTGGCACTGTTGGAAACTGGTTTTGCTCCCTGTCAGGCCACCTGGGAGTGGTGCTGAGGGACCACTGAGCCTGCCTAAGCTTCAGTCAGCAGCCCCACCTACTGGGTTGCCAAGGTCACAGCTCTTTTTAGTTGACAGCCCCTCCCCATTTCAGCCACTGTTTCTCAAAGCACCACACAGGAAAAAGTTACCACCCACAAAATGAGGGAAAATCATTCCTTCCCCTAAAAACTCCTAAGTCCTCATGTTGAGTGTAGTGCCCATTCCAGACCTCCCTTTGCATGAGGCAATTTTATTTCTACAGAATCACTGCTTCCACTGACCCCGTCAGGACCACGTTGTTGATCCCCCAAATCTCTCTCACTTCCAACTATGCAGCTGAGGATGGAGTACTCATGCCTTCCTTACCTGTCTGTGCACAGAGCTCTGACTCAGAGAGGGACAGATTCTGCCAAACCTCGCAAACAAAAGGTCCTATTACACTCTGAGGTGTCCCAGATAAATGGATATCTGTTCTCCCACAACTCAAGGGACTCTCATAAGACAAAGAGAGTCAGCTTCAAGGTGGGCATCTGGTTCTTTTTCTGTGGACAGCAGCTGAAGATTTCTCAGTTAAGACTGTGGACTTCCTGAGCGAGCCCTGATGATCTAGAGGTTAAAGTTGGTCACGCTCCACTTCAGCAGCCTGGGTTCAGTTCCGGGGTGCGGAACTGCACCACTCATCTGTCAGTAGCCATGCTGCGGTGGTGGCTCACATAGAGGAAGCAGAAGAACTTACAACTGTACACAACTGGGTACTGGGGATTCGGGGTTGGTGGGGAGGAAGATAAAAGGAGGGAGATTGACAACAGATGTCAGAAAGGGCCCATCTTCCCCTGCTGGAAAAAAAAAAAACAGACTTTGCACCTCCTATAGCTACAGGAATGGAGGAGGCAGGAATATTCTCAAAGGAAGGTGTTTCTGTAACAAATTACCATAAACGTAGTGGTTTAAAATAACACTCATTTATTTATCTCACAGTTCTGTAAACCAGAAGTCTGACATGGGTCTTGCTGGGCTAATATCAAGGTGCCAGCAAGGCTGCATTTCTATTGGAGGCTCTAGGGGAGAATGCATTTCCTTGCTTTTTCCAGCGTCTAGAGACCACTGGAATTCCTTGGTTCATGAACCCCTTCCTCCAACTCTAAAGCCAGCAAAAATGCATCTCTCCGACCCTTTGTCTGTAGTCACATCTCCCTCTGCCCACAGCCAGGAAAGGTTCTCTTCTTTTAAGGACCCCATGTGATTAGATGGGACCCACCCAAATAATACAGGATAGTCTCCTCATCTCAAAGTCTTTAACTTAATCACACCAGCAAAGTCCCTTTTATCATCTAAGGCTACATATTCACAAGTTCTGAGAATAAGGACATGGACATATTTGAAGGTCTGTTATTCTGTCTACCACAGAAACGAATCCAAATGTTAACTGAGGACTTGGTCCAAGAAACTAAGTGTGTGTTTGAAGCTGACATATTTGGCAAACACATCCAAGATAATATAGCATATTGGTTAAGATCCCTAGCTCAGTGTTCAGAACAAACAAGTTTCAAATAATGGGCACAATTAACTGTGTATCCTTGAGCAAGTTGCTTTACTTCTTTAGAGACTCAGTTTACTCTGTTTTAAAATGGGCATTTTTACAGTGATTATTCATAGAACTTATACCAGAAGCCCTGATTCACCTTCAAGATCCCCCTGCAGGACCCAGGCTCTCATTCCCCAGGTTCCCTGCTGTGTTGGCTGCTAATGGCTCAAAGCAGCATCCCTCTCCAGGGACTGCCCTGCTGCAGCCAGAGGGCAGAAAGGACTAAAGACCAGCTCCAGGACTTAATTCCAAGAAGAGCAGAGCTCCAGAGGAGGTTGAATTTTCAACCTCATCAAGACTGCTACAGCAAGGTCAGGGTACCAGTTGGGCAGAATGATACCCTAATACGTGAGACAGGGACATCTGAGTCAATGCACTTGAAAATCTTGGGTCTCCAGATTCCCCCTGAGCAAATCCAGCATGCAGAAGTGGCTGCTTTCTCTGTTAAAGGCAAGCATCCTTCCTTGGCTTAAGGACAATGCAAAAGCCTCTACCTAGCACAACATAATGTTCCTCCCTCAGGATCTACTCCCACCTCTCCTCCAGACCACCAGACCAATAACTAGAGTTAAATCACAACATAACGCAGCCAGGAAACTCTGGGTCTGGTAAAGATGAAAGGGAACATCCTCCGGAGGAGCTGAAGGACCTAGGCATGATGACTGACAAGAGCCTGAGGAGTCTGGGTCAAGGAGACAGATAAGGGAGGATTTATAAATATGAAATCCTCTCCTGTGATGTAGATTTGACAGACTGTCAAGGACCCCAGGAGACAAGGCTAACATGCTGCTAGGAAAGCTCTGGAAGCCTGGGGGGAAGAAAAAGCCTGCACTAAAGAATAGAAATACAACACTGCTGTGAAATAAAGATTCACGCTCAAGGTAGGCTTGCTTGAATGGAGATACTATTTGAGGTTGAAAAACTCAGCAGATGGATGTGTGGAAAGGACTTGAAGAACATGAGACTCAACAAAGTGATAAGGAATGAGGGACACCAGCATCATGGAGTTCAGTGGTGGCCGTCCTCTCTAGGCAGAGCTGATGACAAGAAATGCCAGTATAGAACTGGGGTCCTAGATAAACAATGGCCATGATAATATGCCCCAAAATAAAAGAGGCCAAGTGGCAGTCCTTAAGCATCAGAAGCAAGATGGATGTAATTATCATAAGAAGCAGTAAGGCTGGAGTGATCATCAGGATCCTGACCTGCAGAGAGCTGTGGCAGTGGAAAATAAAACATGATATCCCTAGAGGCAAGATATATGGCTGCCAATAAGACTATTGCTTGCATCACAGGAACTGCTTTACAGGAAAGGAGGTGTGGCAGTGAACACATAACCAGGGGACCCACCGGCCCATCACATACTGCCCACCAAAATGTTTCTGCCCTGAAAAGGTGATGGAATGGCCTTTTGAAAGCATGTCTGAGGCTCCACTTGGAGACAATACCTTGTGAGGATGGGGCATCATCTCCGAGATGTAATATACAACCTACTCATGGACCTAATGGTTCTGTGTTCTCAATGGATAGACTACATGGTTCTAGAAACCAATGGGTGGAAGGAAAATTGACTTTATTCACCATCACCCTCAGTGATCCGTGTTGGGAAATTAGTGCTCCCCATACCCACAAAAATAGGCTCTGTGAATCTAAAGACTTGTTTCCCAACGGGCAGATATTTCCACGAGGGGGCACAGTAAAATTCCCATTAAACATTAAACTATGGCTTCCACCCAGTTACTTCAGGTTCCTTGCAACAAGAGAACAGCAGGGAAGGAAATAAGTCCCAATGTTTAAGGGTAATTGATCCTGATCATTAGGAGGCGGTAGGGCTGCTATTCACAATGGAAGCAGGGTAGCATGCTTTGGCACCCAAATGATCCACTAGGAAATCTTTTGGCATTCCCCTGCCCAATTATGACAGTAGATAGACAAGTGAATCCTGAGATGGCCATGGTGATCAAGGGCTCAGCACATCAGGGATAAGGAGCTAGGTCACCCCACCTAGACCAGCAGAGATGCCAGCTGAAGATGAAGGAAATCTACAAGGAGTAGTATTGGAGGGAACGATGAGAATCATTTGTGGACTTGAGACCAGAAATGGTCATCTCATTAGCCTTCCTCTTCTAACTTTCCCAAGGAATTTACTATATGAAGAAAGTGGAACCCAGCAGTGAACAGGGTAGATTGTAGAGATTATCACACCATCAAGAGCCCCCTTTAGTACTGAGACACTTATTCCCTCAACTGCTAGGAGTATTAGCTGCTGATGGCTCACATCTGAGTTCCTCTTGGGAAGTTCCCTAAGCCACATGAACAGGCCTTACCCAAGTTTACAATCTTCCTTTAGGGGTAGCCAGCAACCAATGACTGGTCAGTGTGGAGGTACAATGGTGAATTCCCCTCACCCCCTCTCAGGACAACTCTAAAGGACAGCTCAGATTCCGTGCTGACCCTGAGATTGCCTGAGGAAACTGTTTCAAGTGCATCACAGTCCATGTTCTCCCCCTGCCCAATCCATGCTGCCCTTGCATCCCCACAGGTGTTGTTCCCAGTACCCACCTGACAGGGTAGTATAAGTATCGAGGAAGCTAATTTAGTACAATGCTCAGAATATAGTATTATGGTAAATAAAGGATAGGCAGGTAGTAGCAAAACTGGAGTTAGAAATCTGAGGTGTTAGGTCTGACTCTGAGACTCACTTGCTTTGTGACCTTGAGAAAGTCAACTAATGTCTCTTGGCCTTAGTTTTCTTGCCTGTAAAATAAGATAAATAACACCTTACTGATAAACTGAGAATTAGCTCTGATTGTGCTTTGGAAGGTGAAGCACTGGGTGAATGTAGCATAGACATTTATTTTTGCTGCTCTACTATGTGCCACACTGTGTTAGGCACTGAGGAAGGAAATCTCACTTTCTCACAACTTACGTCTGACTCTCATTCAGATAGGAAGTGGTGATATACAAGGTTCCCAGCTGAAGAGAAACTTGACAGTTCTGTGCTTTCCCTAGGATGGGAAAATCAGGCAAATGTTCGGGTTTAGAAGACCCTCCGCCAGAGTGACATTAGGGAAGATGGCAAAGCAGGAAGCTCTAGGAATCCATATGTCCACTGAAACAATACTTGAACTGGCAGGAGGTGTCTGAAGCAACAGTTTTGGAACTCTAAGTCCGGTACAACACGTGCAACATCCAGGGGAGAGCTTGATGAAAAGACTGGTAAATTTCAGCTTTCCACACTAGTGGCCACCGTTCTCCCATTCCCCAACCCCAGGGCAGGCAGCTGTGGTGACAGTGCACATGTTCCCAGGGCAGCTTGCTGGAGCCAGGGTGGGCAAATAAGGCCTTGCCCTCCCAGAGTTGGAGTTGTGTGTTTGGGTTGCTGATTGCTGATTTTGAAGGCTGATGGACCAGCACAAATTGTTTTGGCTCCCACAGGCTGAAGTGGCTTCTCAGCTAAGTGGGGATTTAAAGTGACAGGATCTATTTCTCCCCATCTTGTAGACCAGACATTTAAAAAATATATTTTTCTGGTCTACTTGATGACCACAGAGGCAATGGAAAACAACTGGCTGACCACACATGACAAGAAAAACTTTGCAAAAAATAGATTGGAAGAATTACAGAAGGATGGCTCCAGCCCTCCAAAAGCAAAATACAAGTAGTCACTGAGGAATGAAAGAATTACACTTCTAAGTTACAACAATGTAAGAGTCAGAATGTCCAGTTCTCAACAGAAAATCACAAAACATGTGAAGAAACAGGAAAATATGGCCCACTCACAGTAAATAAAAAATATGACAGAACTATCTATGAGGAAGCCCAGACATTAGAATTATTAGTCAAAGATGGTAATCAACTGTCTTGAATATGTTCAATGACCTAAAGGAAACCATGGACAAAGGACTAAGGGAATCAGGAAAATAATGTCTGAACAAAATGAAACTATCAATAAAAGGACAGAAATTATACAAAGGAACCAAACAGAAATTCTGGAGCTGAAAAGTACAAAAACTGAAAAGAAAAACTCACTGAAGGGATACAATAGCAAATTTAATCAGGTAGAAGAAAGAATAAGTGAACTTTTAGATAAGACATTTGAAATTATCCAGTCTGAGGAGCATAAATTAAAAAGAATGAAAAATTAACAGAGCCAGAGATCTATGGGAAACTGTCAAGCATAGCAACATATGCATTGTAGGAATTTCAGAAGGAGAAGAGAGAGAGAGAAAGGGGTAGAAAAAATATTTGAAGAAATAATGGTCCAAAACTTCCCAAGTCTGATGAAAGATATGAATATACACATTCCAGAAACTCAATGAACTCCAAGAAAGATATACTTAAAGAGTCCACATTGAGACATATTATAGTCAAATTACAAAAACCCAAAGACAGAGAATTTTGAAAGCAGCAAGAGAAAAGTGACTCATCACATACAAGGGATCCTCAATGAGATTAACAGTTGTTTTCTCATTAGAAACCATGAGGTCCAGGAGGCAGTGGGATGATGTATTTAGAGTCCTGGAAGAAATGACAATCAAGAATTTCGTATCTGGCAAAATTATCATTTAAGAATGAAGAAGAAATTAAGACATTCCACGACACACAAAAGCTGAGGGAATTTATTAGCAGTGCACCTGCTCTACATGAAATACTAAAAATGTCACTCAGTCTTAAATAAAAGGACACTAGACAGTAACTCAAAGACATAAAACATTTGTTAAAGAACACTGGTAAAGGTGACTTCATAGACAACCCTAAAAGCCAGTATTAATGTACTTTTCCATTGGTTTGTAATTTTTCTCTATTTCCTATTTAATTTATGAGGAAAATTTATTAAAATTATATGTTGATGTTAATGGGCACATAATATATAAAGATATAATCTGTGACAATAATCACATAAAGGAGATGAGATAGAGATGTATATGAGCAAAATGTTTATATACTATTAAAACTAAGTTAGTATTATTCAAATGAGATTTTGGTATAAGTTTAAGATGCTAATTGTAGACCCCAAGAAAACCATTAAGAAAATAAATTTAAAATATACATAAAACTAAAGATGAAAGAAATCAAAGAGGCACAGTACAAAAAGTTAACTAAATAGAAAAAAGGCAGTAATGGACAAAATGAGGAACACAAAACATGTAAAACACACAAAAAACAAATAGCTAAATGGCAGAAGTAAATCCTTCCTTATCAGCAATCACGTTAAATATAAATGGATTAGAGTCTCCAATTAAAAGACAGAGGTTGGCAAATTAGATTAAAAAAACTGGATCCAATTATATACTGTCTAGAAGAGACACACTTTAGATATAAGAGCACAAAACTGTTGAAAGTAAAAGAATGAAAAATATATTCCACACATTTAGTAACCAGAAGAGAGCTTGAGTGGTTACATTATTGTCAGACAAAAGGGATTTTGAAACCAAAAAGTTTCCAAGAGACAAACAAGGACATTATATAATGATAAAAGTTTCAATAGAGAAAGAAGACATAACAACTATAACCATATACATACCTAATAAAGGATCCCCAGAATAACTGAATCAAAAGTTGACAGAATTGAAGGGAGAAATAGACAGGTCTACAATAATTGTTGGTGAATTCTATGCTCCACTTTCAGTAATGGACAGAACAACCAGAGAGAAGATTAGTAAGAAAATAGAGGACTTGAACAACACAATAAACCAATTGGACGTAACAGACATATACAGAACACTCCACCTAATAACACATTTTTTTCAAGTGCACATGAAACATTCCCCAGGATAGATCATTTGTTAGGCCACAAAAGAAGGCTTAATAAGTTCAGAAGACTGAAATAACACAAAGTATATTTTCTGATCAGATGGAATGAAACTAGAAATCAATAACAAAGGAAAACCGAAAAATTCACAAATATGTGGAAAGTAAACTGCACACTCTTACACAGCCAATGAGTCAAAAAATAAATCACAAGAGAAATTAGAAAATGGCTTGGCACAAATGAAAACAAAAACACAACATGTCAAAACTTATGAGATGTAAGGAAAGCAGTGACAGGAGGGAAATTATAACTGTAATCACATACATTAAAAAAGAAGAAAGATGTGAAATCAATAACCTAACATACACCTTAAGGAATTAGAAAACGCTAAACCCAAAGCTAACAGAAGGAAAGAAACAATGAAGGTTAGACTGGAGATAAATAAGTTAAAGAATAATAAACAATAGAGAAAAATCAACAAAACCAAAAATTGGCTCTTTGAAAAGAGCAACAAGATGACAAACCTTTAGCTAAATTGACTAAAAAAAAGACATGACAAGTTACAAAATCAGAAAGGAAACTGAGGACATTACTAATGATTTTACAGAACTAAAAAGGATTGTAAGAGAATACTGTGAACAGTTGTATACTAAAAAAATTAGATAACCTCAGTGAAATTGACAAATTCTAGAAGCACAGTCTACTAAGCTGACTTAAGAGGAAATAGAAAAGCTGAATAGAGCTGTAACTAGTAAGGAGATTGAATCAGTAACCAAAACACCCCCAAATAAGAGAAGCTCAGACCAGATGGCTTCACTGGTGAATTGCATCAAATGTTTAAAGAATTAACACCAATTCCTCTTAAACTCTTCCAAAAGGCTAAAGAATAAGGAACACTTCCTTATTCATTCCATGAAGCCAACATTACCTGACCAAAACCAGACAAAGACACCACAAAGAAAGAAAGCTACAGGTCAATATTCCTTATGAATATAGACCCAAAAATCCTTAACAAAATACTAGCAAACCAAATTTAGCAGCATATTAAGAGGATTATACAACTTGACCAAGTGGGGTTTATTCCCAGAATGCAAGTGTGGTTCAAGGTACAAAATTCAATGAATATAATATACCACAGCAATAAAATGAAGGGGGAAAACCACATGATCATCTCAATTCATGCAGAAAAAGTATTTTACAGAATTCAACCCGCTTTAATGATAAAAAGTCTCAATCAACTAGAAAGAGAAGGGAACTTCCTCAAAATGATAAAAGATTTTAATGAAAAACTCACAACAAACAATATACTCAATGGTGAAAGACCGAAAGCTTTTCTGCTAAGGTTAGGAAAAACCAGAATGTCTGCTTTCACCACTTCTGTTCAACATAGTCCTGGAAGTTGTAGCCAGAGCAAAGAGGCAAGAAAAAGAAATAAAGCATCCAAATTAGAGAGGAGGAAGTAAAATTATCTGTGTCTGCAGATGATATGATCTTATATGTAGAAAACCCTAAAGAATCAAGAAGAAATTTTTCAGCTAATAAACAAATTCAGCAAAATTGCAGGATACAAAACCAACACACAAAATCAGTTTTATTTCTTCATACTTGCAAGGAACAATCTGAAAAGAGAATTTTTAAAAATCCATCTGCAATAGCATCAAAAAAATAAAATACATAGAAATAAATTTAACTAACGAGGTGAAAGATTTGTACACTGAAAACTATAAAACATTGCCGAAAAATATTAAAGAAGACACAAATAAATGGAAAGACATCCTATGTTAATGGATTGAAACACTTAATATCATTAAGATGACAATATTACAGAAAGTGATCAACAGATTCAATACAATCCCTATCAATACTTCAATGATGTTTTTTACAGAAATAGCAAAATCTATCCCTAAATTTATATGGAATCTCAAGGGACTCCAAAGAGTAAAAATTATCTTGAAAAAGAATAAAAAAGGTGGAGAACTCATACTTCTTGATTTCATAACTTTACTACCAAGCTCCAGTAAACAAACCACTGTGATACTGGCATAAGGACAGGCATAAAGAAAAAAGGAAAAAATAGAGAACCCAGAAATAAGCCCTCAGCCATATGGTCAATGGATATTCAAGAAGGCTGCCAAGACAATTCAATGAGGAAAAGACAGTCTTTTCTACAAACGATGCTGGGAAAACTGGATATTCACATGCAGAATAGTGAAGCTGGACCCTTACCTTACACCACATACAAAAAGTAACACAAAATAGATCAAAGAATTACTAGACAGTCCACAGAATGGGAGAAAATCTTCACAAATCATATCAGAATAAAAAAGAACCCTACAACTCAACAACAAAAAATCAACGACCCATTCACAAATGGGCAAGGGACATCAATAGACATCTCCAAGGAAGATATGCAAATGGAAGAAAGCACATGAAAAGATGTTCAACATCATTAGTCATTAGGGAAATGTAAATTAAAACCACAACGAGATACCACTTCACATCCTTTAGGATGGTTATAATTATTTTTTTTTAAATAAACAAATAGAAAATAAAAATGCTGGATGGAATGTGAAGAAATTGGGACTCTTTTGCATTACTGTTGAATGTGAAATGGTGCGGCCTCTATGGAAAACAGTTTGGCAGTTTCTTAAAAAGTTAAACATAGAGTTATCATGTGATCCAGTAATTCTACTCCTAGGCACATACCCAAAGGGATTCAAAGCAAGGATTCAGAGAGTTGTAGGGCAATGTTCATTGCAACATACTCACAACAGACAAAAGGTAGAAAGAACCCATGTGACCATCAATAGATGAATGGATATACAAAATGTGGTATATACCTACCATGACATATTATTCAGACATAAAAAGGAATGAAGTCTGATACATGCCACAACATGGATGAACCTTGAAAACATTGTACTAAGTGAAAGAAGTCAGACATAAAAAGAAAAATATTGTATGATTCCACTTACATGTGGAATGTAGAATATGAAAATTTGTAGAGACAGAAAGCAGATTAGAGATTACCAGGGCTGTGGGAAGGCAGAATGGGAAGTTAATGCCTAATGGTGACACAATTTCTGTTAACAATGATGCAAAAATTTTGGAAATAGGTAGTGGTGATAGCTGTACAAAAGTGAGTGTAATTAATGCCACTGGATTGTATTTATTGGCACCATCAGCAGGCACAGTCCTGTGTTCCATGCTGTGGGAGCATAAGGACACAGAAGGCCTAGTTACCACCTTCAAGGAGTCCTTGGTGGGGGTGTATGGATAGAAAGGAATGGGAAAGATATTTACTGGTTGATAACTGTTGACCATGGCAGCACAACTTTCTCAGAGCTCAGCTCATACTCTACAGACAGTTGTACATTCTGCTTTGATCACTTTGTTATAAGCTTTTCTTATACCATTAAAAATCCCCCATAAACATCATTTTCAGTGACAGCTACATCTAGCCATGTGGTTTACCCAACACTTTCTCACAACAGCCCTGGATAGTGAGGCTGCATTGAGGCCAATATGTGGAGCTGATAACCTGAAACACTCTCCTGCTGCTTAGAAACACTGGATAAATCAGAGCAAACATGAAATGCCCCCTGGAAACTTCAGGGGCCACCATATATGGACTGGAGGCTCAACCCAACAATCATCTCTTTACATTACTGGTCAACAGCAAAGTCTCTGGAGCCAGACTGCCTGGGTTTGAATCCTGGCTCCACCTCTTACCAACAGGGTGACCCTGGGCAAGCAGCAAACCTCTTTGTGCCTCAGTTTCCTTACCTAGAGTCAGGGATTTTTTAGAAAATATGTTGTGTGGAGTTGTTGTGGGAGAAACCATTTAAAGTTCTTTGCTCCGTGCCCAGAACATAGCAAGTGCTCTCTGAATGTTAGCTATTACCAAGCATTTTGAGCCCAACTATACAGAAGAAACTGAGCACTCGGTGAGGGTAAGGAGTTACAACCAGAATTCAGATCCACGCTCTCTGACCCCAAAGCTCCCTCCACTACTGCCACAGGTGTTGTGGGTGAAAAGCTGGTGCTGAGTCAAGTAAGGGAGAGAGTCAGGGTGCAAGAGTCCCTGGGGTGGGGGTGGAAGAGGATGGAAAGTAACCACAGAACTAGGGGAAGGGTGACAGAAATGGATGTAAGTGGTTACATGCTCTGCAGTTTGGACAGGAGCCCAGAATTCAGGAGAGAAAGAAAAGAACTCTCCCCCATCAGGTGTGTGATGAATCACCTGTCACGAGGTAGGGCAAAGGAATAAGGTGTTGGGAGTAAGAGGTTAGATGGGTAAGGGAGCAGGTCAGGAGGAAATGGCCCCTAGGAAGGCTGCCTTCCAAGAAGTTCTTCCTGAAATATATTGTGTTTTACCTTATGAATTATGGGCCTTTGCATATGAACTTGAGCTAGTTACTCATGAAAAACTTGAGGGTGAAAGACTTGAAGATTAACTTGCCCCCATCCCTTCCACCTTTGTATATGATCTCCATGACTTTTTCAGTGCTCATCTCTCTCTCTAACACTCTGCACTGAATGAACTCCTATACATTCTTCAAGATCCCCTTCCTGTTTTCAGTTTTCTCCTTCCCTGGGTGGACCTGGTTCACTATTCATTCCCCAGTATAGGCCTTGAATATTTTTTGTACTAAATTAGTTTTCTGCCTTGACCTAGGCTGTGTGCTCAAGGAATATTTGCTGAGTCAATGAATGACTGAACAAATAAATGAGCATTCCTAGCATGTACTTAGGAATGGGATTATTATCCCCTCCTTACAAAAGGAGAAACTGAGGCTCAGAGAGTTTAAGTTGCTGGCTGCCATGTAGTAAGCCTAACCTGGGGCTGAGCCTCCCAAGTCCAAGGCCAGTTCTCTATCCACCAACACTGTCACCCCGGGTCACAAATGCACAGTGGACTGGGACAAACCCCGGGGAATACTGCAGAGTCAGCTGAGACAGGCCATTTCAGAGTCCAACAGAGAAGTATTCTAATCCCAGCTGGGACTTGCCCTGACTGTTTCCCTCCAGCCACATCACTTTACCTCTCTGTAACTAGTTTTCATCTCTGAAATGGGGATCATGAATAAACCAACCACACCTACTGAACATTTGTAAACCAGACTATGGATTCATCGAAGATAGGGTTCATGTCTGTTTTGCTTGCAGCTGTGTCCCAGCACCTAGCATCAGCCTGGGACATAGGAGGTGCTTATTAAGTGTTTGGTTAGGAAATGGATGAGTGGAAGGTTGATATGTACAGGGCCATTATCACTGTCAGCTGAGAAAGCTTTCCTCTCACTGTTTGCCAGTGTGGATCCTCCACAGTTAATCAACTCTGGTGGCCCAGGTCTAAGTTCTGCCCTCACCCTTTGCCCTCCCCACAGGGGGGTGGGACAATTCTTTCCTAACTGACTTGGGCTGGGTGCTCATGGGAGGTCAGCAACAGTCAGGGAAGTCAGAGCTCCAGAGCCTCTGCACCATGAGTGCCTCTGTGCTGAGCCCCACTAGACCCCTGGGCGGTATCCCTGGGCTCCTGCAAGTGGCCTTCCTTCTGGGCCTGGTTCTGCTGCTGCTCAAGGCAGCCCAGCTCTACCTGCACAGGCAGTGGCTGCTCAAAGCCGTCCAGGAGTTCCCGTGCCCTCCTTCCCACTGGCTCTACGGGCACAGCCGGGAGGTAGGAAGGAGCGGGATGGAGGAGTGGGAAGAGGAAAGGGTCAGGGCTCTGAGATTGTGGTCAACAAGTCCATCTGACAAAGCCTTGTGTGACCATCATGTGGCCCCTGGGAAAAACCAGTTTACTTCTCAGTTCTCAGCTCCTCATCCCGGTCCAGGGAGCTCACTCCCTCTCAGGAAGCCTGTGCTGGGGTTCTCAGGTCTGTCAGACACTCCCTCCTTAGGCAGACCTGCAGGCTGTCCTGGCAGCCCTGTACTTTAGGACAATTACTTTAGTTCTTTCCAGAGTCTCCCCCTTCTGCAGGTTGAGCAGCCTCAGATGTTCTCACAGAACAGGCTTCTAGATGCTTCCTTGCCCCAGTCACTTCACCACATCCTCTCTGCCTGGCTCTGCGCTTGCCTGGGAACACAGACTTCAGTCCGTGGATCCCTGCCCTGTGAGGTTCATAGTCTGTGGAGACTATAGACAGGAATGGAAGAAGGTGTCAAGTGACTGGAAAAGAGGCTCACCTGCTGGGCTTGGGGGTGATGTCAGGTGTAGGGGGCCAACAAGCTCCGTGTGCACAAGACTGAGAGATTTCCCAGACTGGTGACTTCGTTGCTAAAATCCTGACAAGTCGCCGGCACACATGAGCGGGTAGGTGTCCAGGATGGCCCCAGGTAAGGAGTACTGACATTCAAGTTGCTCCACTAAACAGAATGTTTGCCTCCCAGCTCTGATTCCCCAAACCCCTGTACTGTGAGCTGCTTGGGGCAGAGGATGTCATCCCTCTTCCTGTGCCCCAGTACCCAGCACAGAGCCTGACACATAGGGATGCTTGACTCAGGTGTGTGGAGAGACAGAGGAAGGAGCCTGCAGGTTGGGTGAGAGACCATGCCTCCCCAGCCAGCTCTGTTAGCACTGGTCCCTGAGGGGAGGGCCCAGAGCAAGGTGAGGGGCCTCATGGAGAGGGGCTCACCAGGGGTGTGTGGATTGAACAAGCCTAGGAGGTGGGGTGTTGCAGAGAGCTGAGGCTTCCGTCTTCTCAGAGAAGGAAGCCAAGCGATTGTCAGCAGAGGGGAGCCAAGAGGGGAACTGTTATACCAGCCGCAGAGAGACAGCCAAGGCCCAGTCTGTTCCTGCAAATTGTTGTACTGATGACTCCAGATTATCTCCTGATTTGGAGAAATTGTGACCTTTGTTTGATGCAGTTGTCATCTTTCTGAGCTAGGATTTGACATAAGGAACAACTAAAAATTCCTCCAGTGACTTTCTCATGACACGGATGGTCATTAGATAAGAGGTAGATCCAGTAAGTAGATCATTTCCATTTACATAACTAACATTACTCCTGGTGCTGAATCACGTCTCACCATCTGCTGGCCTGACAGATACTGCAGCCAAATTTTTCTTGCTCTTATAATACCGCCTGAGATTTTCATTTATTGAATACCTCTGTTATTGGCTGAGTCAGGAATTAGAATGCCACATGTAATTTGGTTGAAGCTAATCTTTCAGGCCAGATGACAAGTGACAAGGTG
>JAQQSS010000787.1:0-18450 GCA_028646465.1 Rhinoceros unicornis
TGAGAACTCCAGGCTGGCTGTGAAGAGGTACTTCCACAGAATCAGTCTGTATCTGAAAGAGAAAGAGTACAGCGCCTGCGCCTGGGAGGTGGTCAGGGTGGAAATCAGAAGGTGCTTCCTCTTCATGAACAAGCTCACAGGAAAACTCTCGAAATAAAGAAGACACTGAGTCTGAAAACAGTTCATCTGGTCAACTAAACGGCTATCTTCTAAGACTCAAAATGCAATCTTCATCCCTATTTTTATGCCGGCTAAAAAATAAGTAGTAGCCAATGTATGGGATTATCATAAAATTATATTAAGTGTTGTAAGTTACAAGAAGTTGTTTAGAACAGAGAAATGCACAATCCATTTCCTTTAGCTGAAAAAACTGTTGTAAATTTATTTATTTAAATTATTTGAAATATTTATGCTATTCATAGTATTTAAATATTTATTGTTCATAACATTTGTTTAGTATTATATTTTGTCCACAACTGCTGTTCATTTTTAAGTTATGGGAAATAAAAGAAATTTTTAAAAACTAATTTTGCTTGCACAGACTTTCTGAATAAAAACCTCACCCTAAGCCTGATCCCACTAAGTAGACCTAAGCAAGGTTCCTGAGTGAAGAAGGAATAGATGTAGCCCAGCACGGGTCATAGCACAGTGGACATCTTGAGGAGGGATTGAATACGATTCCCTAAGACATAGCGGAGAGTTGGAGGGGAGATCTGAGGACAAAAGCCCAGGGCATGGACACCATGACCCGCTCGGGGCCTCCAACAACTGGAGATGCTTCAGGGTGAGGGAACCACCTAAACCAAGAGAAGTCAATCTAGACATGTGGACACTGGACAACCTTGGAGAAGGCTGAGGAAGGGAGGGTGAGTAAATTTTTGACACTTGACGAGTCATGATGTCTCATTTCTTATTCTTGTACTCTAAATATTTCAACCAAGAATTGAAGAAAGTATCCCTATAGTCAAAATTAATTTAATCATAATTCACATTGAAATGCCCTTTTATTTTCCAAGATGGTTCCATGTACATTATGTTATTTGACTGTCAAACCTCCCCTCTGCCAATTAGTTGTAATATTTTTTTATCATCACTATTCTTATTCACTTAACAAATATTGTTTGAACTCCTACGTTGTACTATATATTAGGTGTGATGCTAGGTGCTAGAGTACAAAGTTGAATAAGATTTTACCCTGTATTCAAGTTGTTCATAGTCTTCTAGACAGCTGGCCTAAGGAGAAGAAAAGTGAGGTTAGCCAGTGGTATATCTCTGAAAAATAAAGAAATGGACACACCAGCACCTCTCAGACTCAGAATCATTAGTATTCTATCCAAAAATGGATTCTGGCTAGTGTATGGCAGAATTTTGTGTCAAATCCTGATTAGATGGGAGAAGATACCAGGAAGCAAACGACCAATCACCAGACTGCGAGGAGATATCAAAGACTGCAAGGACAGGGTCAGTAACTGCTAATACAGGTGACTGACGGTGACCACCTTATAAAAGTGAAACACCTGGCAACCAAATTGGCAAGGAAGAAATAAAACTCTCTATTCACAAATGACATGATCTTATTTTAGAAAATTCTAAAGAATCCACACACACAAAACTATTAGAGCTAATAAACGAATTCAGCAAAGTTGCAAGATACAAGATCAACATGCAAAAACTAGTTTGTATTTCTATAAACTAGCAATGAACAATCCAAAAAGGAATTTAAGAAAAAGTATTCCTTTTATGGTAACATCAAAAACAATCAAATTCTTAGGAATAAGTTTAACTAAGGAAGTACAAGATTATAACCGAAAACTAGAAAACATTGCTAAAATACATTAAAGAATACTGCATTACTCGGCTCAAGCAGCCATAACGAGATATCACAGACTGGGAGGATTAAACAACAGAAATTATTTTCTCACAGTTCTGTGAGCTATAAGATCAAGGGCAAGGTGGGATTAGGGTTGGTTTCTGGTGAAGCCTCTCTTCCTGGCAGGTAGAGAGCCACCTTCTTGCTGTGTCTTCACATAGATTTCCCTCTGTGAACACAGAGAGAGAGAGACCTCTGGTGTCTCTCCTCTTCTTCTAAGGACACCAGACCTATCAGATTTGGGCCCCATTTCATTTAACCTTAATTACTTCCTCAAAGGCCCTATCCCCAAATACAGTCAATTTAGGGATTAGGGCTTCAACATATAAACTTGGGGGTAACACAATTCAGTCTATAACAAAGAACTAAATAAAAGAAAGGACATCCGTATTTATGAATTTGAAGATTTAAGATTGTTTAGGTGGCAGTACTGCCCAAAGTAATCTATAGAGTCAATGCAATCCCCAACTAAATCCCAACGGCCTGTTTTACAGAAATGGAAAAGCCAATCCTAAAATTCATATGGAATTGCAAGGGACTCCAATAGCCAAAACAATCTTAAAAAAACAAGAGCAAAGTTGGAAGGGTCACATTCCTAATTTCAAAACATACTACAAACTACAGTTATCCAAACAATGTGATACTGGCAGGAAGGTAGACAAATAGACCAATGGAATACAATTGAGAATCCAGAAATAAACCTATATATCTATGGTCAATTGATTTTTGACAAGGGTACCAAGACCGTTCAATGGGGAAAGAATGCTCTCTCCAACAAATGGTGCTGGGACAATAGGATATTCACATTGCAAAAGAATGAAGCTGGATCCCAACCTCATACCATATAGAAAAAAATCCAAAATGGATCAAAGGTCTAAATGTAAAAGCTAAATCTATAAAACTCTTAGAAGAAAACGTAGGGATAAATCTCCATGCCCTTGGTTTTGCCAATGGCTTCTTAGATAATACACTAAAAGCATAAGTAACAAAAGAAAAAAAATAGATAAATTGGACTTCAACAAATTTAAAAGCTTTTGTGCATCAAAGGACACTATCAAGAAAGAGAAAAGGCAATCTACAGAATGGGAAAAAATACTTGCAAATCATATATCTAATAAAGTTCTAGTATGCAGAATATATGAAGAACTCTTACAATTCAACAATAAAAAGGCAAATAAGTTACTTAAAAAATGGACAAAAGACTCGAATAGACATTCAAGATGGGCCCCTGAAGATCAGGAGATGGGCCCCTCAAGATACAGAAATGACCAACAAAACCATGAAAAGATGCTCAACATCAATAATCATTAGGGAAATGCAAATCAATACTACAATGAGGTACCACTTCACACCCACTAAGATGATTGTAATCAAATAAATGGAAAATAACTCCAAGTGCTCGTCAGGATGTAGAGAAATTGGAACCCTCCTACATTGTTGGTGAGAATGTAAAATGTTTCAGCTTCCGTGGAAAACAGTCTGGTTGTTCTTTAGAGAGTTAAGCATAAAATTACCAATATGATCCAGAACGGTATGGATCATATGGTAATTTTTTGTGGTATATAAATTTTTGTGGTATGAAAATGTTCACTTCTAGGTTATATACCACAAAAGAATTAAAAACAAATATTCAAACAAATACTTGTATTTAAATGTTCTCAACAGCACTATTCACAACAGCCTAAAAGTGGAAACAATCCTAACGTCCATTAATGGATGAATGATAAACAAATGGTAGTATATCCATATAATGGAATATTATTCAGCCATAGAAAGGAATGAAGTACTGGTACATGCTGCAATGGGAACAGACCTTGAAAACAATATGCAAAGTGATGGAAGCCAGACACAAAAGGTCACTGATTGTATGATTTCATTTATATGAAACATCCAAAATGGGTAAATTTGTAGAGCCAGGAGGCAGACTGTGGTTGCCAGGGGCTGAGGGGGATGAGGGAATGCAGAGTGACAACTGCTTAATGTGTATGAAGTTTCCATTTGGGGTAATAGAAAAGTTCTGGAACTAGAGAGTGGTGATGGTTGCACAACACTGTGAAAGTATTAAATACCACGGAACTGTACACCTTAAAATGGTTAGTCGATCTAGATGATCTTTTATTACTCTAATCATTTCCCATGTTCATGTCTTCCGAAAAGATTTTAAGTTCCCTAAGGGCAAGGAAATAACAGATCCTTTTAACCCAAGTCACCTAGTCCAGACCTTTAAGCAGAGGAACATTTAAATGATTGCTGAATAATTGGTCATTTTGAGTAGTTATCATGACTTCCCCTTTCATAATATCTCATCCTGTTTGCAGGGCAGTGCACGGAGGTTTTAAAGATTGTTAATGGAAGTGAAAAATTAAATCTATACATTTAGTAGTTGTGTTCACATAGTAACTAGTATTTTTATGACTACCACAATATTTCTAATTTTCTCTAGTGTGCTAGTCTTGTCTTCTCCTTTGGACATAGGTTTCTTGCAAACAGGAACCCTTCTTAGCCTCTCCTATGTTCTACTGCAGGTCTTTGGGCAAGTTGCCTGAACTTCCTGTGGCTCAATTTTCACAGCTGTATTATGAGTTAATAATAACACTTAACTGCATAGACTTATGAGGTAAGGGATAATGGGTGCAAAACGCCTGGCACATGGGAATCACTCAAATGTGAAATATTTGTTACTGTTGTTGTTGTTGTTAACTGTGCACATAGTAGTTACTCAATAAATTATTATTCACCTCTGAGTTTGCTGTAGTAATTATATGAAGAAATTCAGATGCCTCTTGATCTTTGGTTAATGCCTCTACATTTCAGGAGCTGGGGAGAAAGAACTGGTCAAAAATACAGAGAAGCCAGGGGCCAGCCCGGTGTTGTAGTAGTTAAGTTCACGTGCTCCATTTCGGCGGCCCGGGGTTTGCAGGTTTGGATCCTGGGCGTGGACCTAGGCGCCACTCATCAAGCCATGCTGTGGAGGCATCCTGTATACAAAATAGAGGAAGATGGGCACAGATGTCAGCTCAGGGCCAATCTTCCTCAGCAAAAAGAGGAAGATTGACAACAGATGTTAGCTCATGGCCAAGCTTCCTCACACACACACACACAAAAAAAATACAGAGAAGCTGACTGGGAATTTACAATGTCTCAAAAGCCAAAGGACAAGACTTTGAGGGGACAGAAGGGTGTTAAAAGTCTTGCATAGATAAGAAGAAGAACAAAAAAAATACAAACATTAAAAAATTGGCAGAGGTCTTGAAGAGACATTTCTCCAATGAAGGTATACAAATGGCTAACAAGGACATGAAAAGATGCTCAACATCACTCATCATTAGGGAAATACAAACCAAAACCACAGTGAGATACCACCTCACATTCCTTACAGTGGCTGCTATTAAAAAAAAGAAAGTGTTGGCAAGGACGTGGAGAAATTGGAACCCTTGTGCTCTGGTGGTGAAAATGTAAAATGGTGTAGCCACAATGGAAAAAAGTATGCAGGTTCCTCAAAAAATTAAAAATAGAATTACCAGATGATCCAGTAATTCCACTTCTGGGTTACACCCAAACAAGTGAAAGCAGGGTCAAGTATCCATTGATGGATGAATGGATAAATAAAATGTGGTATATCCATACAATGGAACATCATTCAGCTTTAAAAAGGAAGGAAATCTGACACATGCTACAGCATGGAAAACTTTGAGGACATTATGATAAATGAAATAAGCCAGTCACAAAAAGACAAATACTGTTTGATTCACTTATATGAGGTACCTAGAGTAGTCAAATTCACAGATACAGAAAGTGGAATGGTGGTTGCCATGGGCTTGGGGGAGAGGAGAATGAGGAGTTGTTGTTTAATTGGTATAGAGTTTCAGTTTTGCAAGACGAAAACAGTTCTGGAGATTGGTTGTACAACAATGTGAATATACTAAACACTATTGAATTATACACCTAAAAAAATGGCTAAGTTGGGAAATTTTATGCATGTACATTTTTTCACAATTAAAATTAAAAAAAACTTTTTTCAAGTCTTGCATAGAAGCCAAGAATCACATCATTGTGGGTAAGGGCATGAAATTTGTTCAAAGTCTGAACGAATGTTTAAATTCTGGCTTCCCGCTGATTAACTGTATGACCTTGGGAAATATACTTAACCTCTTTGAGCAGCCTCAGTTTCCTTCTATATAAAATGGGAATAATAATACCCTCCTTGCAGGAGCATTGATTTGATTAAATCAGATAAAGTATGCAGTACAGAACAATACTTGGCCCCTAAAATGGATTATAATTATTCTTATTAAAACTGAGAGAAGTCTATTAAATTCGTCAATCAGTCCTTGGTGATCAGGAAGAGGGTAATGTCAGTAATGAGTTAGTGATAGACTGAGTCCTCTTCAGTAGTGGGAAGAATGAAGACAGTACTAAGGAAGTTGCTTCATCTCAGATAAACACAAGAACAACATCTGACCAAGGGCCTCATGAAACCTTCTCAGGTTAGGAGCTCTTGTCACTCTCTCCTTGCTTTACCTTATTGCAGCTTCTTTTATATAGAACTCATTAGCCATTATCTTATACTGTTAAATATTTCATTTTTAAGATCTACATAACAGGGTGAAAATCATTCAAGTATAAATATTCTCGGCCCTCCCCTTACCCCCATAATGGGGACGACATGTCTGTGTCGCTTGGCCATCAGTGTTGGGTTCTTCGGGGTTAAGGATGAAGATGCACAACTGAAGCTACTCAGAGGAGAAAAATGTCTCCATCAACTGTCCAGAGGGAGGCAAGAAAAGCAAGGCAGGCTGGCATCTGCAGAGACAGATAAGAGCGATGTGGGGACCCACAGCTGCTGTGATAAGTGTGACGTTAATGAACTAAAGAGAATTTCTTAAGTTTATTTATATTTACAAAATACACAGGAATATATTATCATTGTTAAATTTTCAAACAATTCATTCAAGTAAAAAGCCCACCCTTGACCTCTTGGAGGATCCACCTCAATCCCACATTGCTGATAATCTAATGTATATCCTTCTAGACATCTTCCCACGTATTTAGGAAATCTATCCATACAGAAATATTGAGTGTGTGTTACATGAATATTATTACTCCATATACATCAGTCTGTAATTTGGTTTTTTTACCTAGTAACAGATCTTAGAGATTTTTCTCTATTAGTACGTAAAAATCTACTGCATTCATTTTAATTGCTGCATTGTGTGTTACTGTGGAAATTCAATGCATTCCTAATCCATACTCAACAAGATTTTTAGATGACACCTACAAGCCGACTGTAAAATGTGTCAAGAAGAAATAATTTACAAGAAAATCGGAGAAAGGAAGAGAAAAACAGATGAACTTGACTTTTCAAATGTCAAATGATCCTCTAAGGTTATAGAAATTGAAACCAGGTGGTATTACTATAAGAATAGACAAATCAATCAAAAAAGCAGAATAGAGGCCAAGGATAACACAATTTAATTCAGTGGACCTTTGTATAGAATAAAAGTGGCATTTCAAACCAGTGGGAAAAGTGGGTGTTGGGGCAATTAGCTAGCCGTTTGAAAAACAGCATAATCCCCGTGTCGTATTCTTACAGGTTCTCCTTGCTGCTTTAGACCTAAGTCGATAATCAAAAGTAGAGAGGGAGAGACAAATGCAAGCTAGATATGGTCACGTGACACAATTCTAAACAATGAGATTTGGGGGAAGTCTGCTGGGAACTTCTAGGAAGAATTTCAGCTCTTGGTCCTCTCTTCCTGCTGGGGACGCCCTTGGAAGGATTTGATGCTTGGGGCTGGTGTAGCTGTCCTGTGCCCGTCAGTAAGAGACCAAGAGAGTCACAGAGATGCAAGTCCTGCACACTCGCAGCTTTGACTGCTGATCTAACCCTGCAACCATCACCCTACAGAAATCCAAACTGGGATACACACCTGCCTTCATTCTTTTAGCCTCCATTAACTGAGTTGTCTGTTAGAACGCACTCCTAATAGATATAATGACATTGATCAGATTTAAGCTCTTTCTTCAAGCCTCAGTAGGCTAAGATATGGCTTTTTCATTAATCCAGGGTTTTGGGGAACATATCGAGATTAGTTTTTGTTTTTTCTCCTTATTACATAGTAAATTACATGAACAGATTTTCTCATCTTGAGTTACGAGTAATATCCTAGATAAATTCCAGTCATTTATTTTTATTTTTGTTTTTGTTTTTGCGAGGAAGATTAGCCCTGAGGGAACATCCATTGCCAACACTCCTCTTTTTGCAGAGGAAGATTGGCCCTAGGCTAACATCGTGCCCATCTTCCTCTACTTTGTATGGAACGCCACCACAGCATAGCTTGACAAGGGATGCTTCAGTCCACACCCGGGATCCGAACCCGTGAACCCCGGGCCACCAAAGCAGAGCTCGTGAACTTAACTGCTACATCACCAGGCCCACCCCCAGTTGTTTAGTTTTTGTTTTGGTGAGGAAGATTAACCCTGAGCTAACATCTGTTGCCAATCTTCCTCTTTTTGCTGAGGAAGATTGGCCCTGGGCTAACATCTGTGCCCATCTTCCTCTACTTTATATGTGGGACATCTGACACAGCATGGCTTGATAGGCCGAGCGTAGGTCTCGCTCAGGATCCTAACCTGCAAACCCCAGGCCGTGGAGGCAGAGTGTGTGAACTTAACCACTATGCCACCAGGCCAGCCCCTTGTTGTCTATTTTTAATTCACTTTTGGGTTGGAGTTAACGTGGTATATTTATCTTCATGTTTATAAGTAAAAATGTCCCATGATTTTCTCTTCTGATTTTGTTATCCAGGTTTATAAGAGCCTTGTAAAGTGAGTTGAATAGCTTTCCATCTCTTTCCATGCCCTGTTACAATAGGAACTAAATATGTTTTAGTGAGTAGTTCTATGATATAATTTCCCACTTTGCTGTCTCTTCAAGACATGTCAGTGAAGACCTACACTGCTCTTTAAAGACTTTTGATGATGGATTTCTATTTCTTTTGGATGCAACACTATGCAGAAAAGAGACTCAGAAGTAGCAAGAGGACTCTTGTGCATTGGGGCTAAACTTGTCTAAAACAATATTTAAGTTTTATCAAAACTTGTATTCTAAAACTTATCAAAATTGTATTCTATTTTGAATTTTATTTTTCTTCCTTTGTTCATATTGCTAGCAACATGCTCATGGATGTGACAGGTGCTTGAATTCTTGTCAAGAGAACTTATGAAATGAACTCTTAGCAAACAGTGCTGAGACAACCCCTTGCTATTTGACAGTCAGAAGCTCATCCAAGCACATATTCCGAGCATAGTATTTACTCAATAAACAATACTTAAGTCCTGACCATGGGCTAGACGCTGTGCTAATGACTGGGGATACAAAGTTCAGACTCAAAAAGTCTAATCTTCTGGAAGAGACAGAAAAAATTAACCATCAGTTACAGAACAGAATGGTAAGTGTTCTAATGGAAGTGCTGTATTTGCAAAGAGCCATAGGCATGGGGGCGGGAGGTGGATGGTAAAATGGAGAGACATCATCAATCATTGGTACTTTAGGACTGATAGAGGGATATGGAAAGACATTAAAGAATTGGACAATGGGAGGAGGACCAGAGATGTGCAGGCCATTTGGAAGCGAGAGCTAAATCAAAAGGTTAGCAAAATTGGACATTTTCTGAAAATAAGAAATGAATAAGAAACAAGAGCTAGGAACGAGATCAAGTTTCCCTCCTTACAGTGGGTCTAGCAATGAGAGATGGGAAAGTTATACTAGGCTTTGAATGTTCCTGCTAAAACTTGGAGCCCAGAATACAACTGTTAAATTTCTTAACACAGGAAAGAGAAAGAGACCTCACTGTGTCCAGTTTCCTTATCGGTAACGTTAAGATAATCTTAGTACCACTGCATAAAACTGTGGTGAGGATTAATTGCTTCAATTTATATAATATGCTCAGAATGGTACCTGGCTCTGAGTAAGTGCTCCTTACATGTCAGCTCTTCTATTTGAATCTGGTTAGAAGATTATTCTCTGATGCTCTAGGTCTGTGGGCAGGAAGATGAGGGGGTTCCAAGAGAGCTGTCCAGGAGTCTCTACTGTGCCAGCTCAACCACTGCACAAGGGAGAGGAGAAATAGCCATTCACTGGGGTGACAGGGCCAAGTGAGTCACGGCAAATATTCTGGAGTTCTAGACAGAGCCATTTCTCCTCGGCACGCACCCCAGCTGTCTACAAGGACACACCTTTCCCCATCTGTTTCCTGTTTTCCCCTCAAGTTCAGGAGATAAAAGTTTCCACCAGAGTAACACAGGCATCTTGGCAGCCAGCCAGAGGAATCCTCTGCTCTTAGAAGATTCGAAAATTCGATGTGGTTGCCTCAGGCAAGCCACCAGGCAAGAGGGGAATCCCAGCCTTCAAATCCAGTCTGACAACTTACATTTAGTTTCCTCTTCACTTGCTGCCTCAAGCTCACTGTTATTTCTGCATCCCCCGGCTCATTACACAATCCCTGATGATGCAATAAAACGAAATGTAGTTGTACGTTTTAACTATGTAGGAGGTTTTGCTTTTGGTTGTTTCACTTTAAAGACGATCCAGAAACTGCTTCAGAGACAGGAAACTCACAGGGAACTCAGACTATAAGACACGCCCACGTGTTAGCAGAGGGGCGGGAGCTGATGCTTATTCAGCAGCTGCTGTACATGTGTTGCCCGTTTAACTCTCTTCTCAACCCCAGGCCTGGCTCAGTCTACCCTAAGAGTGCTTGTGAGAATTAAATAAGTGCAGCTCAGAGAACGGCCTGGTATCTGAAGGGAATGGTAAACCCAGGCTTGGTGGGGCCTGGCATCTGTGTCTGAGCCGGCCTATCTGGAGTCTCCAGCAGCAGGGGGAGGCCTGGCAGCAAATGGGGGGAGACATTGGGTGAGCAGCGCCTGTGGGTCCCTGGGCCACCAACCTGCTGATGGGAGCATTCCAGGTGTGGCAGGGGGTGCAGAGTGTAGGAGCCTCTGGTTGTGTGTCTGTATTGGAGAAGGGGTACAGTTAGCAAGAGTGAGGCAGGACCCTCAGCGCAATGGCCTCGTCCCAGCTGGATCCTGAGGTGACCGGGAGGAAACTGAGGAACGAGTCTCGTCAAAGGCCTGTGACAAGACATCCAGGACGTGGGAAAGGGAAAAAGAAGAGAGAAGAGTCTGAAACCAGGACACACAGGCCTCAGCCGCATATTCCGCCTCTTCACACCAGGTTGCAGGCCTGAAGGTAGATTCGCTACATCACCAGCTGCTGGGCTGTGGTTATGGGGAAACCCAGGCCTGGGCAGAATCAGCCTCGGGCGCTGAGTGAGGATGAGGGTGAGACAGCAGGTGGGAGACTGGGGGAGACAGACTCTTCCCTCCCACTGAACACAGGCTTTTCCATTCGGTTCCAAAGTTTCATAGGAATTCTCTAAGTTGCCGAGCAAAACTTCTCCAATGAAATAAGGATTTTGGTGAGATTACCATTCATTTTATTATTGTGGAGAGTATTGTTTTTGAACCAAGTTCCTTCTCCTTACCTGTGTCTTCATTACCTCCCATCCTCATCCTTGTCCAATGGGCTTTACTCCAGTATATTCTCACTCCACAGTCACTACCAAAGTTCGGGAAAAATATCACATTTGTTATTCTGTGATTTGAATAGAACAACCAATAAAGAAAGAGATTAACGTTATTATAAACCCATAATACTCGTCCTCAATTAGCCACCCAAATAGGTACTTGCAAATATTTTCAACATCAGCAGTTTTCACATGCTTTAGTCTCAGGACCTATGGATACTCTTAAAAATTATTGAGACCCCCAAAGAGATTGTCTTTATGGAAGTTATATTTATTGATATTTACCATATTGGAAATTAAAGCTGAGAATGTTTTAGATATTTATTCTTCTAAACATAACAAAAAGAAACTCATACATCTTAACACAAAATGTGTTTTTTACGTGTGTTTGTGTGAGGAAGATTAGCCCTGAGCTAACATCCATTGCCAATCCTCCTCTTTTTTGCTGAGGAAGATTGGCCCTGAGCTAACATCTGTGCCCAGCTTCCTCCACCTTGTATATGGGATGCTGCCACAGCATGACTTGACAAGTGGTGTGTAGGTCCGCACCCAGGATCTAAACCCGCAAGCCCCGGGCCAGCAAAGTGGAGCGCACAAACCTAACCCCTATGCCACTGGGCCAGCCCCCAAAAACCTATTTTTATGAAATATAACTACATTTCCCAAAACAAAAAAAATTTAATGAAAATGTTTTAAAATTTTACAAATCTCTTGAATGTCTGGCTTAACAGAAGACGACTGGGTTGTCATATCTGCTCTGCATTTAATCTGTTGTGATATGTTGTTTTGTTTCAAGTGTTTAAAGGAAATCCAGTCTCACACAGACATGTAGTTAGAACATGGAGGACCTTGAAGTCCTCTGAAAGTGTCTCCAAATCCCAGGGACCCTCAGACCACACTTTGAGAACCACTCATATACATCATCATTACACAAACTTGAAAGGATACTTACTGCCCACAGTGAGTTTGAATTTCTGTTCATCTTCTACCTATTTTCCAATTCACCTTATTTTAATTATAATTTAGAAAACCAAGAAGTATGGGAAAACATTATACTCTTGTGGTTGATACTGTTCAGGGTTATCAGCTAAAAGATTTAGATAAGAGTAAGTATACATGCACAGCTTTGATTCTTATTTAGTAACCTTCTTTTATTGTGAAATGTAACAATCATATGCAAAAATGCACAAAAGATAAGTATAAATTTTAATGAATAACTAAGGCAAATACTCATGTAACCACCAACCAATAAAAACAAGCAAATTTTGCCACATTCTGGAAGCCTCACCACCGTCACCACCCCGTGTGCCCCTTCTTGGACACAACTCCATCCTCCCCACCAGAGGGAACTGCTATCCGGAACTTTATGCTAATCACTTCCTCACTTTCCTTTATAATTTTACCCAAATCATACAGTCTATTTTTTACTATTTTTAAACTTTATATAAATGGAATACGTATTCTTTTGAGCTCAATATGTTTTATTCCCCATTATGTTTGTGAGATTTACCCCTGTTTGTGCATATAGTTGTAGTTCTTCATTTTTGTTGTGATTTATGATCCTATTATATGCATGGACTCCAATATATTTATCCATACAACTTTTAAGGGATATTGGGATGTTTGTAGTTTGGGACTAATATAACTAGTGTTGCAATGAATATTCCTGTACATATATCCTGAGGCATAGCTATATGATTATTTTCCAGGGTAATTCCTAAGAATATAGTTACTGAGTCATAGGCTATGCATGCTCTCAGCTTTGCTAGTTAAAGCTATAGTGTTTTCCAAGGTGGTTGCACAAATTTACACACCCAACAGGAGTGGGTGAGAGTCCTTGTTGCTCCACATTGTCATCACACTTGGTATTTTCAGTCCTTTAATATTTTTACTTGCATCCAATGTATTTGTTTACCTAAAAATCTGAAAAATCAACAAAAACTTTTAGACATAGTGTTTACAAAGTTCCCCAGATACAAAATCAAAATTAGTAACTTTCATATATATGTGTGTGGAATGAAAGTTACCCCCTTCAAAATTAGAAAATGTAATGAAAAAATCATTTCATTCACAATTGTAATAACAATAATAAAGTATAAAATATGTTTTGAATAAACCTCAAAAGGATGTCCGAGACATACAGTCACACCAACAGTAAAACTTTATTAAAAGATTTTTAAAACAGCCCAATAAAATGGCAAGATTCACCATTTTTCTTTATGAAGTGATTAATAAATATTTGCTAAATACTTATTCGATACATGAATGTGTGTGTCTCAGGGGAAGGCTGGCCTAGGCAGCCTCCTATTGCAGAGTCTGATTGCCCTTGTTAATGATGCGGCCAGCCCACCACGTGCTTAAATGTCCCCTGCTCACTGACAAAAAGAACAAGTGGGAGAAGCTGCTTGATCCTCATTGGTGATCAAGGTGAAAACAATCAGTCTCGATTTAAGGGAAAAAACTATGTGATATTTTTCACTGGTTTCTGGCCATCTTATTTGAATCAAAACTTTAATTATAGGCTTGTACTTAGAAGCCAATGAAAAGATGAAGTTGACCTTGACCTGTCAAGGCTACTTTAAAAAAAAATAAAGTCCCTACTTTATTCATATTTCCTTAGTTTTTACCTGGTGTTCTTTTTCTGTTCTGGGATCACATTCAGAAGGCCACAGTACATTTAACTGTCATGTTTTCTTAGGCTCTTCTTGGCTGTGACAATTTCTCAGTAGTAGAATTTTTATATTATTGTCAATGGTATCATTTTTTAAATGTCATTTTCCAACTTTTTGTTACTAGTATAAAAAGAGGCAATTGATTTCTAATATGACCTTGTGCTCAGTGACCTTGACAAATTTATTTATTTATTTATTTTTTATTTTTTTTGTGAGGAAGATCAGCCCCGAGCCAACATACATGCTAATACTCCTCTTTTTGCTGAGGAAGACTGGTTCTAAGCTAACAACTATTGCCAACTGTCCTCCTTTTTTTTGTCCCCCACAGCTCCAGCAGATAGCTATATGTCATAGTTGCACATCCTTCTAGTTGCTGTATGTGGGATGTGGACTCACCATGGCCGGAGAAGTGGTACGTCGGTGCCGAGGATCAGAACCCGGGCCGCCAGTAGCGGAGCGCGCGCACTCACCCGCCAAGCCACGGGGCCGGCCCTATTTTTAAAATCTAACAATTTATCTATAGCTTTTTTCTATTTTGCATATACACAATTACATCATCTGTAGATAATGAAAAAAAAATCTGAGACAGTCAGCAAGAGATCTGAACAGGCCCCGCACAAGGAAAATATCCAAATGGTCAATAAACATATGAAAATGTGCTGAACCTTATTAATAATCAGGGAATACAAGTTAAAACTAGAATGAAATATCACTATACACCACTAGAATGGCTACAATTAAAAAGACCAAGAGTGTTGGAGTGACGTCAGCCTCATGGTGGAGTGAGCTTTCCCGTAAACTCTTCCCCGGATAAGATACAACAAAAGGAACAGTCACAGACCAACAACGGACTCCTAGACAGTGAAAAGCAAGATCAGAAAGATCCACACTGCGGCACATCTGAAAGTGGAATGTGCTGGGCCCCCAGAGGAAGTGAGGAGAGGTAAGGAGAACTCCTCTCTCTCCCCATCAGATCAGGGATCCCGGTCCACGTGGCTCCCAAAGAGGGGGGAAGGGCAGCCCTCTTCGGGGAAACCATAGCTCTTCAGGCTCTCTCAGCCAGTGGGAAACTCCCACACAGAGGACTCAGAACTGCTACAGGGGTACCATCAACATCTGAGCACCCCAGGAGAGCAGATAACGAGGGCCCAGCAAGAAGCCCCCCACGCCAAGGACCCAGCGGGCAAAAGAGAGAGCCCCGCCCCCTGCAAGCCGGACACTGCAGCTCAGCCGACCAGACCAAACCAAGCAGCTGGCGGATCGCAGTGACCAGTCAAGGCAGAGTGCTGGGGGCTCAGATTACACAGCCCTTAACTCCCACACAGCGGCGGTGGGTGGAAATTGCAACCAGATATTTCCAGGATGTGGAAAAACAAAGCCAATACAGGAACCACAATGTAAAGGTACATGAAATCACCAGACAAGAAGGAAAATGACAAGCACCCAGAAATCAACCCTGAAGACACAGAAATCCATAACCTAAACGACAGAGATTTCAAAATAGCTATCATAAAAAAACTCAACGAAATACGAGACAACACAGACAAACAATTCAATGAGATTAGGAGTTTCTTCACAAAAGAAATTGAAATCATAAAGAAAAACCAATCTACTGATGGAGATGAAGAACACAATGGAGGAGATAAAGGAGAATCTGGAATCTTTAAAGAACAGAGCTGACAATATGGAGGAAAGAATTAGCATTATAGAGGATAGGAATACAGATATGCTCCAGATGGAAGAGGAGAGACAACTAAGACTAAAAAGAAATGAAGAAAGTCTCCGAGAAATATATGACTCTATTAGGAAATGTAATGTAAGAATTATAGGTATTCCTGAGGGAGAAGAGAGGGAAAGAGGAACAAAGAGCCTATTCAAGGAAATAATAGCTGAGAACTTCCCAAATCTGGGGAAGGAGCAGGAAATACCAGTAAGCGAAGCCAACAGATCACCTAAATACGTCAACAGGCAAAACCCAATCCACGACATCTAGTGGTAAGGCTGGCCAAAGTCAATGACAAAGAAGCAATATTAAAGGGCAGCTGGACAAGAACAAAAAATAACATACAAAGGAACTCTCGTCAGGCTCTCAGCAGAATTCTCAACAGAAACTTTACAGGCTAGGAGAGACTGGAATGATATATTCAAAATATTGAAAGACAAAGACTTTCAGCCAAGAATATTCTATCCAGCAAAAATATTCTTCGAATATGATGGAGAAATAGTAACTTTCCCAGATAAACAAAAGCTAAGGGAGTTCATGGCCACGAGACCCCCACTACAAGAAATACTCAAGAAGGCCCTCAGGCCTGAATAAAAGAAAAGAAAGGGAATACAAAGCTTGGAGCAAGGAGAAAAATAGGTAGACAAAATCAGAAAAGTAGATCTTTACCAGAATAGGTTAGCAACCACTTAAATACCAAAATCAAAGATCAAAGGAAGGAATTCACCAAAAATAAATATAACCTCATCACTGTAAACACACAGCCACAACACAAGATAGAATAAGGTATAACGACAACGACTTAGAAGGGGAAGAGGAAAGTGATTGAATTGACTTGGTATAAGGAAATAAGAGGCCATGAGATAATGGACTATCTCATATACAAGATTTTTTATACAAACCTCAAGGTAACCACCAAACAAATAATCAAAACAAAATCACATATGATAAACAAAGAGAAAACTAGAAGATTCATAAGACAGAACAACCAAACTGAATTGCAGTCCAAAACAAATGGGACAAGAAACAAAGGAAATGCAAAAGAATTGGAAAATAAGTGACAAAACAGCAACATTAAGCCCTCATATATCAATAATTACCCTAAATGTAAATGGATTGAACTCTCCAATCAAAAGATACAGAGTGGCAGGATGGATTAAAAAGCAAGACCCAACAATATGCTGCCTCCAGGAAACACATCTCAGCTCTAAAGACAAGCACAGGCTCGGAGTGAAAGGATGGAAGACAATACTCCAAGCTAATGGCAAACAAAAGAAAGCAGGTGTTGCCATACTCATATCAGACAAAGTAGACTTCAAGATAAAACAGGTTAAGAGAGACAAAGAAGGGAAATATATAATGATAAAAGGGACACTCCACCAAGAAGACATATCACTTATAAATATATATATGCACACATCATAGGAGCACCAATGTACATAAAGCAACTATTAACAAACCTAAAAGGAGACATTAACAACAACACAATAATAGTAGGGCATCTTAATACCCCACTTACATCAATGGATAGATCATCCAGACAAAAAGTCAATAAAGAAATAGTGGACTTAAATGGAGAACTGGACGAGGTGGACCTAGTAGACATATACAGAGCACTCCATCCAAAAACAGCTGACTACACATTCTTCTCAAGCATGCATGGAACATTCTCAAGGACAGACCATATGTTAGGAGACAAAGCAAGCCTCAATAAATTTAAGAAGATTGAATTCATAACAAGCATCTTTTCAGATCATAATGCTATGAAACTGGAAATCAACCACAAAAAAAAACTAGGAAAGTGACAAAAATGTGGATATTAAACAATATGCTACTAAACAACCAATGGATCATTGATGAAATTAAGGGAGAAATCAAAAACTATCTGGACACAAATGAAAATGAAAATATGCCATACCAAACCATATGGGATGCAGCAAAAGTCATCCTAAGAGGGAAGCTTATAGTGATACAAGCCCACCTTAACAAACAAGAAAAAGCCCAAACAAGCAACCTTAAGTTACACTTAACAGAACTAGAAAAAGATGAACAAACAAAGCCCAAAGTCAGCAGAAGGAGAGAAATAGTAAAAATCAGAGCAGAAATAAATGAAATTGAGACCAAAAAAAACAGTAGAAAGGATTAATGAAACAAAGAGTTCGTTCTTTGAGAAGATAAACAAAATTGACAAACACTTAGCCAGACTTACCAAGAAAAAAAGAGAAAAGCCTCAAGTAAATAAAATTAGAAATGAAAGAAGAGAAATTACAACAGATACCACAGAAATACAAAGGATTATAAGAGAATACTATGAGAAATTATATGCCAACAAATTGGAAAATCTAGAAGAAATGGATAAATTCTTAGACTCATACAACCTCCCAAAACTGAACCAAGAAGAAATGGAGAATCTGAATAGACCAATCACAAGTAAAGAGATTGAAGTAGTAATCAAAAACCTCCCAAAAAATAAAAGTCCAGGACCAGATGGCTTCTCTGGTGAATTTTACCGAACATTCAAAGATTTAATACCCATCCTTCTCAAACTATTCCAAAAAATAGAGGAAGATGGAACGCTTCCTAAATCATTCTATGAGG